>CAXDIG010000058.1:0-76774 GCA_963989225.1 Dromius quadrimaculatus
ATACTTTGAAACTGCTCAGAATGTGGTAATTTTGACTTATTTCAAACTTCATATAACTGCAGATAGCGCTCTGAAAACACAAAATATGATGTTTTTGTCGATAGATTCATACATATTATGAGGTCTTGAATAGGAATATGAACTTTTTGATTGTGGAAATCTGCGCGGAAAAGCCTGATTTCGACTTATTCCAAAGTTTGTAAAACTGCAAATAGCACTCGAAAAACACAAAATATGATGTATTTGGAGCTAGATTCTGCCATATAACGCACTTTTGAAGCAAAATCTTGCTTCTGAGCAGATTTACAGAGTCAAAAATTTCTCAACAAGACTAAGAAAAAACGCTGATAACTCGCTGGAAACGCAAAATTTTGTGCATTTGAGGACGGATTCATGCGTATTATGTTGTATTGGATAGATTCATGTGATTTGCGATACTTTGAAACTGCTCAGAATGTGGTAATTTTGACTTATTCCAAACTTCATATTACTGCAGATAGCGCTCTGAGAACACGAAATATGATGTTTTTGTCGATAGATTTATACATATTATGAGGTCCTGAATAGGAATATGAACTTTCTGATTGTGGAAATCTGCGCGGAGAAGCGTGATTTCGACTTATTCCAAAGTTTGTAGAACTGCAAATGGCACTCCAAAAACACGAAATATGATGTATTTGGTGCTAGATTCTGCCATATAAACGCACTTTTGAAGCAAAATCTTGCTTCTGAGAAGATTTACAGAGTCAAAAATTTCTCAACGAGACTCAGAAAAAACGCTGATAACTCGCTGGAAACGCAAAATTTTGTGCATTTGAGGACGGATTTATGCGTATTATGTTGTATTGAATAGATTTATGTGATTTGCGATACTTTGAAACTGCTCAGAATGTGGTAATTTCAACTTATTTCAAACTTCATAAAACTGCAGATAGCGCTCTGAAAACTCTAAATATGATGTTTTCTGTCGATAGATTCAGACATATTAAGAGGTCCTGAATGAGAATATGAACTTTTTGATTGTGAATATCTGCGCGGAAAGGCGTGATTTCGACTTATTCCAAAGTTTGTAAAACTGCAAATAGCACTCTAAAAACACGATATATGTTGTATTTGGTGCTAGATTCTGCCATATAACGCAATTTTGAAGCAAAATCTTGCTTCTGAGCAGATTTACAGAGTCAAAAATTTCTCAACAAGACTCAGAAAAAACGCTGATAACTCGCTGGAAACGCAAAATTTTGTGCATTTGAGGACGGATTCATGCGTATTATGTTGTATTGGATAGATTTATGTGATTTGCGATACTTTGAAACTGCTCAGAATGTGGTAATTTTTGACTTATTTCAAACTTCATATAACTGCAGATAGCGCTCTGAAAACATGGAATATGAAATTTTTGTCGATAGATTCATACATATTATGAGGTCCTGAATAGGAATATGAACTTTTTGATTGTGAAAATCTGCGCGGAAAAGCGTGATTTCGACTTATTCCAAAGTTTGTAAAACTGCAAATAGCTGTCTAAAAACACGAAATATGATGGATTTGGTGCTAGATTCTGCCATATAACGCACTTTTGAAGCCAAATTTTGCTTCTTAGCAGATTTACAGAGTCAAAAATTTCTCAACGAGACTCAGAAAAAACGCTGATAACTCGCTGGAAGCGCAAAATTCTGTGCATTTGAGGACGGATTCATGCGTATTATGTTGTACTGGATAGAATTATGTGATTTGCGATACTTTGAAACTGCTCAGAATGTGGTAATTTTGACTTATTTCAAACTTCATATAACTGCAGATAGCGCTCTGAAAACACAAATATGATTTTTTTGTCGATAGATTCATACATATTATGAGGTCCTGAATAGGAATATGTACTTTTTGTTTGTGAAAATCTGCGCGAAAAAGCGTGATTTCGACTTATTCCAAAGTTTGTAAAACTGGAAATGGCACTCTAAAAACACGAAATATGATGTATTTGGTGCTGGATTCTGCCATATAACGCACTTTTGATGCCAAATTTTGCTTCTGAGCAGATTTACAGAGTCAAAAATGTCTCAACTAGACTCAGAAGAAACGCTGATAACTCGCTGGAAACACAAAATTTTGTGCATTTAAGGACGGATTCATGCGTATTATGTTGTATTGGATAGATTTATGTTATTTGCGATACTTTGAAATTGCTCAGAATGTGGTAATTTTGACTTATTTCAAATTTCATACAACTGCAGATAGCGCTCTGGAAACACGAAATATGATGTTTTTGTCGATAGATTCATACATATAATGAGGTCCTGAATAAGAATATGAAACTTTTTGATTGTGGAAATCTGCGCGGAAAAGCGTGATTTCCACTTATTCCAGAATTTGTAAAACTGCAAATAGCACTCTAAAAACACGAAATATGATGTATTTGGTGCTAGATTCTGCCATATAACGCACTTTTGAAGCAAAATCTTGCTTCTGAGCAGATTTACAGAGTCAAAAATTTCTCAACGAGACTCAGGAAAAACGCTGATAACTTGCTGGAATCGCAGAATTTTGTGCATTTGAGGACGGATTCGAGCGTATTATGTTGTATTAGATAGATTTATGTGATTTGCGATACTTTGAAACTGCTCAGAATGTGGTAATCTTGACTCATTTCAAACTTCATATAACTGCAGATAGCGCTCTGAAAACACAAAATATGATGTTATTGTTGATAGATTCATACATATAATGAGGTCCTGAATAGGAATATGAACTTTTTGATCGTGAAAATCTGCGCGGAAAAGCGTGATTTCCACTTATTCCAAAGTATGTAAAACTGCAAATAGCACTCTAAAAACACGAAATATGATGTATTTGGTACTAGATTCTGCCATATAACGCAGTTTTGAAGCAGAATCTTGCTTCTGAGCAGATTTACAGAGTAAAAAATTTCTCAACGAGACTCAGGAAAAACGCTGATAACTTGCTGGAATCGCAGAATTTTGTGCATTTGAGGACGGATTCAAGCGTATTATGTTGTATTAGATAGATTTATGTGATTTGCGATACTTTGAAACTGCTCAGAATGTGGTAATTTTGACTTATTTCAAACTTCATATAACTGCAGATAGCGCTCTGAAAACACGAAATTTGATGTTATTGTCGATAGATTCATACATATTATGAGGTCGTGATTAGGAATATGAACTTTTTGATCGTGAAAATCCGCGCGGGAAGGCGTAATTCGACTCATTCCAAAGTTTGTAAGACTGCAAATAGCACTCTAAAGACACGAAATATGATGTATTTGGTGCTAGATTCTGCCATATAACGCACTTTTGAAGCAAAATCTTGCTTCTTAGCAGATTTACAGAGTCAAAAATCTCTCAACGAGACTCAGAAAAAACGCTGATAACTCGCTGGAAACGCAGAATTTTGTGCATTTGAGGACGGATTCATGCGTATTATGTTGTACTGGATAGATTTATGTGATTTGCGATACTTTGAAACTGCTCAGAATGTGGTAATTTTGACTTATTTTAAACTTCATATAACTGCAGATAGCGCTCTGCAAACACAAAATATGATATTTTTGTCGATAGATATATACATATGATGAGGTCCTGAATGAGTATATGAACTTTTTGATTGTGAATATCTGCGCGGAAAGGCGTGATTTCGACTTATTCCAAAGTTTGTGAAACTGCAAAGAGCACTCTAAAAACACGATATATGTTGTATTTGGTGCTAGATTCTGCCATATAACGCACTTTTGAAGCAAAATCTTGCTTCTGAGCAGATTTACAAAGTCAAAAATTTCTCAACGAGACTCAGAAAAAACGCTGATTACTCGCTGGAAACGTAAAATTTTGTGCAATTCAGGACGGATTCATGCGTATTATGTTGTATTGGATAGATTTATGTGATTTGCGATACTTTGAATTAGCTCAGAATGTGGTGATTTTGACTTATTTTAAACTTCATATAACTGCAGATAGCGCTCTGAAAACACAAAATATGATGTTTTTGTCGATAGATTCATACATATTATGAGGTCCTGAATAGGTATATGAACTTTTTGATTGTGAAAATCTGCGCAGGAAAGCGTGATTCCGACTTATTTCAAAGTTTGTAAACTGCAAATAGCACTCTAAAAACACGAAATATGATGTATCTGGTGCTAGATTCTGCCATATAACGCACTTTTGATGCCAAATTTTGCTTCTGAGCAGATTTACAGAGTCAAAAACTTCTTAACTAGACTCAGAAGAAACGCTGATAACTCGCTGGAAACACAAAACTTTGTGCATTCAAGGACGGATTCATGCGTATTGTCGTTTGTATTGGATAGATTTATGTTATTTGCGATACTTTGAAACTGCTCAGAATGTGGTAATTTTGACTTATTTCAAATTTCATACAACTGCAGATAGCGCTCTGGAAACACGAAATATGATGTTTTTGTCGATAGATTCATACATATTATGAGGTCCTGAATAGGAATATGAACTTTTTGATTGTGAAAATCTGCGCGGAAAGGCGTGATTTCGACTTATTCCAAAGTTTGTAAAACTGCGAATAGCACTCTAAAAACACGATATATGTTGTATTTGGTGCTAGATTCTGCCATATAACGCACTTTTGAAGCGAAATCTTGCTTCTGAGCAGATTTACAGAGTCAAAAATTTCTAATCGAGACTCAGAAAAAACGCTGATAACTCGCTGGAAACGCAAAATTTTGTGCATTTCAGGACGGATTCATGCGTATTATGTTGTATTGGATAGATTAATGTGATTTGCGATACTCTGAAACTGCTCAGAATGTGGTAATTTCGACTTATTTCAAACTTCATATAACTGCAGATAGCGCTCTGAAAACACGATATATGATGTTTTTGTCGATAGATTCATACATATTATGATGTCCTGAATAATTATATGAACTTTTTGATCGTGAAAATCTGCGCAGGAAAGCGTGATTTCGACTCATTCCAAAGTTTGTCAACTGCAAATAGCACTCTAAAAACACGAAATATGATGTATTTGGTGCTAGATTCTGCCATATAACGCACTTTTGATGCAAAATCTTGCTTCTGGGCAGATTTGCAGAGCCAAAAATTTCTCAACTAGACTCAGAAGAAACGCTGATAACTCGCTGGAAACGCAAAATTTTGTGCATTTGAGGACGGATTCTTGCGTATTATGTTGTATTGAATAGATTTATGTGATTTGCGATACTTTGAAACTGCTCAGAATGTGGTAATTTTAATTTATTTCAAACTTCATATAACTGCAGATAGCGCTCTGAAAACTCGAAATATGATGTTTCTGTCGATGGATTCATACATATTATGAGGTCCTGAATGAGAATATGAACTTTTTGATTGTGAATATCTGCGCGGAAAGGGCGTGATTTCGACTTATTCCAAAGTTTGTGAAACTGCAAATAGCACTCTAAAAACACGATATATGTTGTATTTGGTGCTAGATTCTGCCATATAACGCACTTTTGAAGCGAAATCTTGCTTCTGAGCAGATTTACAGAGTCAAAAATTTCTCAACGAGACTCAGAAAAAACGCTGATAACTCGCTGGAAACGCAAAATTTTGTGCATTTCAGGACATTCATGCGTAATATGTTGTATTGGATAGATTTATGTGATTTGCGATACTTTGAAACTGCTCAGAATGTGGTAATTTTGACTTATTTCAAACTTCATATAACTGCAGATAGCGCTATGAAAACACGAAATATGATGTTTTTGTCGATAGATTCATTCATATTATGCGGTCCTGAATAGGAATATGAGCTTTTTGATTGTGAAAATCTGCGCGAAAAAGCGTGATTTCGACTTATTCCAAAGTTTGTAAAACTGGAAATGGCACTCTAAAAACACGAAATATGATGTATTTGGTGCTGGATTCTGCCATATAACGCACTTTCGATGCCAAATTTTGCTTCTGAGCAGATTTACAGAGTCAAAAATTTCTCAACTAGACTCAGAAGAAACGCTGATAACTCGCTGGAAACACAAAATTTGTGCATTTGAGGACGGATTCATGCGTATTATGTTGTATTGGATAGATTTATGTTATTTGCGATACTTTGAAATTGCTCAGAATGTGGTAATTTTGACTTATTTCAAATTTCATACAACTGCAGATAGCGCTCTGGAAACACGAAATATGATGTTTTTGTCGATAGATTCATACATATTATGAGGTCCTGAATAGGAATATGAACTTCTTGATTGTGAAAATCTGCGCGAAAAAAGCGTGATTTCCACTTATTCCAAAGTTTGTAAAACTGCAAATAGCACTCTAAAAACACGAAATATGATGTATTTGGTGCTAGATTCTGCCATATAACGCACTTTCGAAGCAAAATCTTGCTTCTAAGCAGATTTACAGAGTCAAAAATTTCTCATCGAGACTCAGAAAAAACGCTGATAACTCGCTGGAAACGCAAAATTTTGTGCATTTCAGGACGGATTCATGCGTATTATGTTGTATTGGATAGATTTATGTGATTTGCGATACTTTGAAACTGCTCAGAATGTGGTAATTTCGACTTATTTCAAACTTCATATAACTGCAGATAGCGCTCTGAAAACACGATATATGATGTTTTTGTCGATAGATTCATACATATTATGAGGTCCTGAATAGGTATATGAACTTTCTGATTGTGAAAATCTGCGCAGGAAAGCGTGATTTCGACTCATTCCAAAGTTTGTAAACTGCAAATAGCACTCTAAAAACACGAAATATGATGTATTTGGTGCTAGATTCTGCCATATAACGCACTTTTGATGCAAAATCTTGCTTCTTGGCAGATTTGCAGAGTCAAAAATTTCTCAACTAGACTCAGAAGAAACGCTGATAACTCGCTGGAAACGCTAAGTTTTATGCATTTGAGGACGGATTCATGCGTATTATGTTGTATTGAATAGATTCATGTGATTTGCGATACTTTGAAACTGCTCAGAATGTGGTAATTTTAACTTATTTCAAACTTCATATAACTGCAGATAGCGCTCTGAAAACTCGAAATATGATGTTTCTGTCGATGGATTCATACATATTATGAGGTCCTGAATGAGAATATGAACTTTTTGATTGTGGATATCTGCGCGGAGAGGCGTTGATTTCGACTTATTCCAAAGTTTGTAAAACTGCAAATAGCACTCTAAAAACACGATATATGTTGTATTTGGTGCTAGATTCTGCCATATAACGCACTTTTGAAGCGAAATCTTGCTTCTGAGCAGATTTTACAGAGTCAAAAATTTCTCAACGAGACTCAGAAAAAACGCTGATGACTCGCTGGAAACGCAAAATTTTGTGCATTTGAGGACATTCATGCGTATTATGTTGTATTGGATAGATTTATGTGATTTGCGATACTTTGAAACTGCTCAGAATGTGGTAATTTTGACTTATTTCAAACTTCATATAACTGCAGATAGCGCTATGAAAACACAAAATATGATGTTTTTGTCGATAGATTCATTCATATTATGAGGTCCTGAATAGGAATATGAGCTTTTTGATTGTGAGAATCTGCGCGAAAAAGCGTGATTTCGACTTATTCCAAAGTTTGTAAAACTGGAAATGGCACTCTAAAAACACGAAATATGATGTATTTGGTGCTTGATTTTGCCATATAACCGCTTTTTTGACGCAAAATCTTGCTTCTGAGCAGATTTACAGAGTCAAAAATTTCTCAACGAGACTCAGAAAAAACGCTGATAACTTGCTGGAAACGCAAAATTTTGTGCATTTCAGGACGGATTTATGCGTATTATGTTGTATTTAATAGATTTATGTGATTTGCGATACTTTGAAACTGCTCAGAATGTGGTAATTTTGACTTATTTCAAATTCCATATAACTGCAGATAGCGCTCTGAAAACACGAAATATGATGTTTTTGTCGATAGATTCATACATATTATGAGGTCCTGAAAAGGTATATGAACTTTATGATTGTGAAAATCTGCGCAGGACAGCGTGATTTTGACTTATTCCAAAGTTTGTAAACAGCAAATAGCACTCTAAAAACACGAAATATGATGTATTTGGTGCTAGATTCTGCCATATAACGCACTTTTGATGCAAAATCTTGCTTCTATGCAGATTTACAGAGTCAAAAATTTCTCAACGAGACTCAGGAAAAACGCTGATAACTTGCTGGAATCGCAGAATTTTGTGCATTTGAGGACGGATTTCAAGCGTATTATGTTGTATTAGATAGATTTATGTGATTTGCGATACTTTGAAACTGCTCAGAATGTGGTAATCTTGACTCATTTCCAACTTCATATAACTGCAGATAGCGCTCTGAAAACACAAAATATGATGTAATTGTCGATAGATTCATACATATTATGAGGTCGTGAATGGGAATATGAACTTTTTGATTGTGAAAATCTGCGCAGAAAGGCGTAATCTGACTTATTCCGAAGTTTAAAACTGCAAATAGCACTCTAAAAACACGATATATGATGTATCTGGTGCTAGAGTCTGCCATATAACGCACTTTTGGAGCAAAATCTTGCTTCTGAGCAGATTAACAGGGACAAAAATTTCTCAACGAGACTCAGAAAAAACGCTGATAACTCGCTGGAAACGCAGAATTTTGTGCATTTGAGGACGGATTCATGCGTAATATGTTGTATTGGATAGATTCATGTGATTTGCGATACTTTGAAACTGCTCAGAATGTGGTAATTTTGACTTATTTCAAACTTCATATAACTGCAGATAGCGCTCTGAAAACACAAAATATGATGTTATTGTCGATAGATTCATACATATTATGAGGTCCTGAATAGGAATATGGACTTTTTGATTGTGAAAATCTGCGCGGAAAAGCGTGATCTCCATTTATTCCAAAGTTTGTAAAACTGCAAATAGCACTCTAAAAAACACGAAATATGATGTATTTGGAGCTAGATTCTGCCATATAACGCACTTTTGATGCAAAATCTTGCTTCTGAGCAGATTTACAGAGTCAAAAATTTATCAACGAGACTCAGAAGAAACGCTGATAACTCGCTGGAAACGCAAAATTTTGTGCATTTGAGGACGGATTCATGCGTATCATGTTGTATTGGATAGATTCATGTGATTTGCGATACTTTGAAACTGCTCAGAATGTGGTAATTTTGACTTATTCCAACTTCATATAACTGCAGATAGCGCTCTCAAAACACGAAATAAGATAATTCTGTCGATAGATTCATACATATTATGAGGTCCTGAATAGGTATATGAACTTTTTGATTGTGAAAATCTGCGCAGGAAAGCGTGATTTCGACTTATTCCAAAGTTCGTAAACTGCGAATAGCACTCTAAAAACACGAAATATGATGTATTTGGTGCTAGTATCTGCCATATAACGCACTTTTGATGCAAAATCTTGCTTCTGAGCAGATTTACAGAGTCAAAAATTTCTCAACGAGACTCAGAAGAAACGCTGATAACTCGCTGGAAACGCAAAATTTTGTGCATTTGAGGACGGATTCATGCGTATTATGTTGTATTGGATAGATTCATGTGATTTGCGATACTTTGAAACTGCTCAGAATGTGGTAATTTTGACTTATTTCAAACTTCATATAACTGCAGATAACGCTCTGAAAACACGAAATATGATGTTATTGTCGATAGATTCATACATATTATGAGGTCGTGAATAGGAATATGAACTTTTGATTGTGAAAATCTGCGCGGAAAGGGCGTAATTCGACTTATTCCAAAGTTTGTAAGACTGCAAATAGCACTCTAAAGACACGGAATATGATGTATTTGGTGCTAGATTCTGCCATATAACGCACTTTTGAAGCAAAATCTTGCTTCTGAGCAGATTTACAGAGTCAAAAATCTCTCAACGAGACTCAGAAAAAACGCTGATAACTCGCTGGAAACGAAGAATTTTGTGCATTTGAGGACGGATTCATGCGTATTATGTTGTACTGGATAGATTTATGTGATTTGCGATACTTTGGAACTGCTCAGAATGTGGTAATTTTGACTTATTTTAAACTTCATATAACTGCAGATAGCGCTCTGAAAACACGAAATATGATATTTTTGTCGATAGATTCATACATATTATGAGGTCCTAAATAGGAATATGAACTTTTTGATTGTGAAGATCTGAGCGGAAAAGTGTGATTTCGACTTATTCCAAAGTTTGTAAAACTGCAAATAGCACTCTGAAAACACGAAATATGATGTATTTGGTTCTAGATTCTGCCATATAACGCACCTTTGAAGCAAAATCTTGCCTCCGAGCAGATTTACAGAGTCACAAATTTCTCAACGAGACTCAGAAAAAACGCTGATAATTCGCTGGAAACGCAAACTTTTGTGCATTTAAGGACGGATTCATTCGTATTATGTTGTATTGGATAGATCTATGTGATTTGCGATACTTTGAAACTGCTCAGAATGTGGTAATTTCGACTTATTTCAAACTTCATATAACTGCAGATAGCGCTCTGAAAACACGATATATGATGTTTTTGTCGATAGATTCATACATATTATGATGTCCTGAATAATTATATGAACTTTTTGATTGTGAAAATCTGCGCAGGAAAGCGTGATTTCGACTCATTCCAAAGTTTGTAAACTGCAAATAGCACTCTAAAAACACGAAATATGATGTATTTGGTGCTAGATTCTGCCATATAACGCACTTTTGATGCAAAATCTTGCTTCTGGGCAGATTTGCAGAGTCAAAAATTTCTCAACTAGACTCAGAAGAAACGCTGATAACTCGCTGGAAACGCAAAATTTTGTGCATTTGAGGATGGATTCTTGCGTATTATGTTGTATTGAATAGATTTATGTGATTTGCGATACTTAAAAACTGCTCAGAATGTGGTAATTTTAACTTATTTCAAACTTCATATAACTGCAGATAGCGCTCTGAAAACTCGAAATATGATGTTTCTGTCGATGGATTCATACATATTATGAGGTCCTGAATGAGAATATGAACTTTTTGATTGTGGATATCTGCGCGGAGAGGCGTTGATTTCGACTTATTCCAAAGTTTGTAAAACTGCAAATAGCACTCTAAAAACACGATATATGTTGTATTTGGTGCTAGATTCTGCCATATAACGCACTTTTGAAGCGAAATCTTGCTTCTGAGCAGATTTACAGAGTCAAAAATTTCTCAACGAGACTCAGAAAAAACGCTGATAACTCGCTGGAAACGCAAAATTTTGTGCATTTCAGGACATTCATGCGTATTATGTTGTATTGGATAGATTTATGTGATTTGCGATACTTTGAAACTGCTCAGAATGTGGTAATTTTGACTTATTTCAAACTTCATATAACTGCAGATAGCGCTATGAAAACACGAAATATGATGTTTTTGTCGATAGATTCATTCATATTATGAGGTCCTGAATAGGAATATGAGCTTTTTGATTGTGAGAATCTGCGCGAAAAAGCGTGATTTCGACTTATTCCAAAGTTTGTAAAACTGGAAATGGCACTCTAAAAACACGAAATATGATGTATTTGGTGCTTGATTTTGCCATATAACGCTTTTTTGACGCAAAATCTTGCTTCTGAGCAGATTTACAGAGTCAAAAATTTCTCAACGAGACTCAGAAAAAACGCTGATAACTCGCTGGAAACGCAAAATTTTGTGCATTTCAGGACGGATTCATGCGTATTATGTTGTATTTAATAGATTTATGTGGTTTGCGATACTTTGAAACTGCTCAGAATGTGGTAATTTTGACTTATTTCAAATTCCATATAACTGCAGATAGCGCTCTGAAAACACGAAATATGATGTTTTTGTCGATAGATTCATACATATTATGAGGTCCTGAATAGGTATATGAACTTTATGATTGTGAAAATCTGCGCAGGACAGCGTGATTTTGACTTATTCCAAAGTTTGTAAACAGCAAATAGCACTCTAAAAACACGAAATATGATGTATTTGATGCTAGATTCTGCCATATAACGCACTTTTGATGCAAAATCTTGCTTCTGTGCAGATTTACAGAGTCAAAAATTTCTCAACGAGACTCAGGAAAAACGCTGATAACTTGCTGGAATCGCAGAATTTTGTGCATTTGAGGACGGATTCAAGCGTATTATGTTGTATTAGATAGATTTATGTGATTTGCGATACTTTGAAACTGCTCAGAATGTGGTAATCTTGACTCATTTCCAACTTCATATAACTGCAGATAGCGCTCTGAAAACACAAAATATGATGTAATTGTCGATAGATTCATACATATTATGAGGTCGTGAATGGGAATATGAACTTTTTGATTGTGAAAATCTGCGCAGAAAGGCGTAATTTGACTTATTCCGAAGTTTAAAACTGCAAATAGCACTCTAAAAACACGATATATGATGTATCTGGTGCTAGAGTCTGCCATATAACGCACTTTTGGAGCAAAATCTTGCTTCTGAGCAGATTAACAGGGACAAAAATTTCTCAACGAGACTCAGAAAAAACGCTGATAACTCGCTGGAAACGCAGAATTTTGTGCATTTGAGGACGGATTCATGCGTATTATGTTGTATTGGATAGATTCATGTGATTTGCTATACTTTGAAACTGCTCAGAATGTGGTAATTTTGACTTATTTCACACTTCATATAACTGCAGATAGCGCTCTGAAAACACAAAATATGATGTTATTGTCGATAGATTCATACATATTATGAGGTCCTGAATAGGAATATGGACTTTTTGATTGTGAAAATCTGCGCGGAAAAGCGTGATCTCCATTTATTCCAAAGTTTGTAAAACTGCAAATAGCACTCTAAAAACACGAAATATGATGTATTTGGAGCTAGATTCTGCCATATAACGCACTTTTGATGCAAAATCTTGCTTCTGAGCAGATTTACAGAGTCAAAAATTTCTCAACGAGACTCAGAAGAAACGCTGATAACTCGCTGGAAACGCAAAATTTTGTGCATTTGAAGACGGATTCATGCGTATCATGTTGTATTGGATAGATTCATGTGATTTGCGATACTTTGAAACTGCTCAGAATGTGGTAATTTTGACTTATTCCAAACTTCATATAACTGCAGATAGCGCTCTCAAAACACGAAATAAGATAATTCTGTCGATAGATTCATACATATTATGAGCTCCTGAATAGGTATATGAACTTTTTGATTGTGAAAATCTGCGCAGGAAAGCGTGATTTCGACTTATTCCAAAGTTCGTAAACTGCGAATAGCACTCTAAAAACACGAAATATGATGTATTTGGTGCTAGTATCTGCCATATAACGCACTTTTGATGCAAAATCTTGCTTCTGAGCAGATTTACAGAGTCAAAAATTTCTCAACGAGACTCAGAAGAAACGCTGATAACTCGCTGGAAACGCAAAATTTTGTGCATTTGAGGACGGATTCATGCGTATTATGTTGTATTGGATAGATTCATGTGATTTGCGATACTTTGAAACTGCTCAGAATGTGGTAATTTTGACTTATTTCAAACTTCATATAACTGCAGATAACGCTCTGAAAACACGAAATATGATGTTATTGTCGATAGATTCATACATATTATGAGGTCGTGAATAGGAATATGAACTTTTGATTGTGAAAATCTGCGCGGAAAGGCGTAATTCGACTTATTCCAAAGTTTGTAAGACTGCAAATAGCACTCTAAAGACACGGAATATGATGTATTTGGTGCTAGATTCTGCCATATAACGCACTTTTGAAGCAAAATCTTGCTTCTGAGCAGATTTACAGAGTCAAAAATCTCTCAACGAGACTCAGAAAAAACGCTGATAACTCGCTGGAAACGAAGAATTTTGTGCATTTGAGGACGGATTCATGCGTATTATGTTGTACTGGATAGATTTATGTGATTTGCGATACTTTAAACTGCTCAGAATGTGGTAATTTTGACTTATTTTAAACTTCATATAACTGCAGATAGCGCTCTGAAAACACGAAATATGATATTTTTGTCGATAGATTCATACATATTATGAGGTCCTGAATAGGAATATGAACTTTTTGATTGTGAAGATCTGAGCGGAAAAGTGTGATTTCGACTTATTCCAAAGTTTGTGAAACTGCAAATAGCACTCTGAAAACACGAAATATGATGTATTTGGTTCTAGATTCTGCCATATAACGCACCTTTGAAGCAAAATCTTGCCTCCGAGCAGATTTACAGAGTCAAAAATTTCTCAACGAGACTCAGAAAAAACGCTGATAATTCGCTGGAAACGCAAACTTTTGTGCATTTAAGGACGGATTCATTCGTATTATGTTGTATTGGATAGATCTATGTGATTTGCGATACTTTGAAACTGCTCAGAATGTGGTAATTTCGACTTATTTCAAACTTCATATAACTGCAGATAGCGCTCTGAAAACACGATATATGATGTTTTTGTCGATAGATTCATACATATTATGATGTCCTGAATAATTATATGAACTTTTTGATTGTGAAAATCTGCGCAGGAAAGCGTGATTTCGACTCATTCCAAAGTTTGTAAACTGCAAATAGCACTCTAAAAACACGAAATATGATGTATTTGGTGCTAGATTCTGCCATATAACGCACTTTTGATGCAAAATCTTGCTTCTGGGCAGATTTGCAGAGTCAAAAATTTCTCAACTAGACTCAGAAGAAACGCTGATAACTCGCTGGAAACGCAAAATTTTGTGCATTTGAGGACGGATTCTTGCGTATTATGTTGTATTGAATAGATTTATGTGATTTGCGATACTTTGAAACTGCTCAGAATGTGGTAATTTTAACTTATTTCAAACTTCATATAACTGCAGATAGCGCTCTGAAAACTCGAAATATGATGTTTCTGTCGATGGATTCATACATATTATGAGGTCCTGAATGAGAATATGAACTTTTTGATTGTGGATATCTGCGCGGAAAGGCGTTGATTTCGACTTATTCCAAAGTTTGTAAAACTGCAAATAGCACTCTAAAAACACGATATATGTTGTATTTGGTGCTAGATTCTGCCATATAACGCACTTTTGAAGCGAAATCTTGCTTCTGAGCAGATTTACAGAGTCAAAAATTTCTCAACGAGACTCAGAAAAAACGCTGATAACTCGCTGGAAACGCAAAATTTTGTGCATTTCAGGACATTCATGCGTATTATGTTGTATTGGATAGATTTATGTGATTTGCGATACTTTGAAACTGCTCAGAATGTGGTAATTTTGACTTATTTCAAACTTAATATAACTGCAGATAGCGCTATGAAAACACGAAATATGATGTTTTTGTCGATGGATTCATTCATATTATGCGGTCCTGAATAGGAATATGAGCTTTTTGATTGTGAAAATCTGCGCGAAAGAGCGTGATTTCGACTTATTCCAAAGTTTGTAAAACTGGAAATGGCACTCTAAAAACACGAAATATGATGTATTTGGTGCTGGATTCTGCCATATAACGCACTTTTGATGCCAAATTTTGCTTTTGAGCAGATTTACAGAGTCAAAAATTTCTCAACTAGACTCAGAAGAAACGCTGATAACTCGCTGGAAACACAAAATTTTGTGCATTTGAGGAAGGATTCATGCGTATTATGTTGTATTGGATAGATTTATGTTATTTGCGATACTTTGAAATTGCTCAGAATGTGGTAATTTTGACTTATTTCAAATTTCATACAACTGCAGATAGCGCTCTGGAAACACGAAATATGATGTTTTTGTCGATAGATTCATACATATTATGAGGTCCTGAATAGGAATATGAACTTCTTGATTGTGAAAATCTGCGCGAAAAAGCGTGATTTCCACTTATTCCAAAGTTTGTAAAACTGCAAATAGCACTCTAAAAACACGAAATATGATGTATTTGGTGCTAGATTCTGCCATATAACGCTCTTTCGAAGCAAAATCTTGCTTCTAAGCAGATTTACAGAGTCAAAAATTTCTCATCGAGACTCAGAAAAAACGCTGATAACTCGCTGGAAACGCAAAATTCTGTGCATTTGAGGACGGATTCATGCGTATCATGTTGTATTGGATAGATTTATGTGATTTGCGATACTTTGAAACTGCTCAGAATGTGGTAATTTTAACTTATTTCAAACTTCATATAACTGCAGATAGCGCTCTGAAATTCGAAATATGATGTTTCTGTCGATGGATTCATACATATTATGAGGTCCTGAAGGAGAATATGAACTTTTTGATTGTGAATATCTGCGCGGAAAGGCGTGATTTCGACTTATTCCAAAGTTTGTAAAACTGCGAATAGCACTCTAAAAACACGATATATGTTGTATTTGGTGCTAGATTCTGCCATACAACGCACTTTTGAAGCGAAATCTTACTTCTGGGCAGATTTACAGAGTCAAAAATTTCTCAACGAGACTCAGAAAAAACGCTGATAACTCGCTGGAAACGCAAAATTTTGTGCATTTCAGGACGGATTCATGCGTATTATGTTGTATTTAATAGATTTATGTGATTTTCGATACTTTGAAACTGCTCAGAATGTGGTAATTTTGACTTATTTCAAATTCCATATAACTGCAGATAGCGCTCTGAAAACACGAAATATGATGTTTTTGTCGATAGATTCATACATATTATGAGGTCCTGAATAGGTATATGAACTTTATGATTGTGAAAATCTGCGCAGGACAGCGTGATTTTGACTTATTCCAAAGTTTGTAAACAGCAAATAGCACTCTAAAAACACGAAATATGATGTATTTGGTGCTAGATTCTGCCATATAACGCACTTTTGATGCAAAATCTTGCTTCTGTGCAGATTTACAGAGTCAAAAATTTCTCAACGAGACTCAGGAAAAACGCTGATAACTTGCTGGAATCGCAGAATTTTGTGCATTTGAGGACGGATTCAAGCGTATTATGTTGTATTTGATAGATTTATGTGATTTGCGATACTTTGAAACTTCTCAGAATGTGGTAATCTTGACTTATTTCAAACTTCATATAACTGCAGATAGCGCTCTGAAAACACGAAATATGATGTTATTGTCGATAGATTCATACATATTATGAGGTCCTTCCTGAATAGGAATATGAACTTTTTTATTGTGAAAATCTGCGCGGAAAAGCGTGATTTCCACTTATTCCAAAGTTTGTAAAACTGCAAATAGCCCTCTAAAAACACGAAATATGATGTATTTGGTACTAGATTCTGCCATATAACGCAATTTTGAAGCAGAATCTTCCTTCTGAGCAGATTTACAGAGTCAAAAATTTCTCAACGAGACTCAGGAAAAACGCTGATAACTTGCTGGAATCGCAGAATTTTGTGCATTTGAGGACGGATTCAAGCGTATTATGTTGTATTAGATAGATTTATGTGATTTGCGATACTTTGGAACTGCTCAGAATGTGGTAATTTTGACTCATTTCAAACTTCATATAACTGCAGATAGCGCTCTGAAAACACAAAATATGATGTAATTGTCGATAGATTCATACATATTATGAGGTCGTGAATGGGAATATGAACTTTTTGATTGTGAAAATCTGCGCAGAAAGGCGTAATTTGACTTATTCCGAAGTTTAAAACTGCAAATAGCACTCTGAAAACACGATATATGATGTATCTGGTGCTAGAGTCTGCCATATAACGCACTTTTGAGCAAAATCTTGCTTCTGAGCAGATTAACAGGGACAAAAATTTCTCAACGAGACTCAGAAAAAACGCTGATAACTCGCTGGAAACGCAGAATTTTGTGCATTTGAGGACGGATCCATGCGTATTATGTTGTATTGGATAGATTCATGTGATTTGCGATACTTTGAAACTGCTCAGAATGTGGTAATTTTGACTTATTTCAAACTTCATATAACTGCAGATAGCGCTCTGAAAACACAAAATATGATGTTATTGTCGATAGATTCATACATATTATGAGGTCCTGAATAGGAATATGGACTTTTTGATTATAAAAATCTGCGCGGAAAAGCGTGATCTCCATTTATTCCAAAGTTTGTAAAACTGCAAATAGCACTCTAAAAACACGAAATATGATGTATTTGGAGCTAGATTCTGCCATATAACGCACTTTTGATGCAGAATCTTGCTTCTGAGCAGATTTACAGAGTCAAAAATTTCTCAACGAGACTCAGAAGAAACGCTGATAACTCGCTGGAAACGCAAAATTTTGTGCATTTGAGGACGGACTCATGCGTATCATGTTGTATTGGATAGATTCATGTGATTTGCGATACTTTGAAACTGCTCAGAATGTGGTAATTTTGACTTATTCCAAACTTCATATAACTGCAGATAGCGCTCTGAAAACACGAAATAAGATAATTCTGTCGATAGATTCATACATATTATGAGGTCCTGAATAGGTATATGAACTTTTTGATTGTGAAAATCTGCGCAGGAAAGCGTGATTTCGACTTATTCCAAAGTTCGTAAACTGCAAATAGCACTCTAAAAACACGAAATATGATGTATTTGGTGCTAGTATCTGCCATATAACGCACTTTTGATGCAAAATCTTGCTTCTGAGCAGATTTACAGAGTCAAAAATCTCTCAACAAGACTCAGAAAAAACGCTGATAACTCGCTGGAAACGAAGAATTTTGTGCATTTGAGGACGGATTCATGCGTATTATGTTGTACTGGATAGATCTATGTGATTTGCGATACTTTGAAACTGCTCAGAATGTGGTAATTTTGACTTATTTTAAACTTCATATAACTGCAGATAGCGCTCTGAAAACACGAAATATGATATTTTTGTCGATAGATTCATACATATTATGAGGTCCTGAATAGGAATATGAACTTTTTGATTGTGAAGATCTGAGCGGAAAAGTGTGATTTCGACTTATTCCAAAGTTTGTAAAACTGCAAATAGCACTCTGAAAACACGAAATATGATGTATTTGGTTCTAGATTCTGCCATATAACGCACCTTTGAAGCAAAATCTTGCCTCCGAGCAGATTTACAGAGTCAAAAATTTCTCAACGAGACTCAGAAAAAACGCTGATAATTCGCTGGAAACGCAAACTTTTGTGCATTTAAGGACGGATTCATTCGTATTATGTTGTATTGGATAGATCTATGTGATTTGCGATACTTTGAAACTGCTCAGAATGTGGTAATTTTGACTTATTTCAAACTTCATATAACTGCAGATAGCGCTCTGAAAACACAAAATATGATGTTATTGTCGATAGATTCATACATATTATGAGGTCGTGAATAGGAATATGAACTTTTTGATTGTGAAAATCTGCGCGGGAAAGCGTGATTCCGACTCATTCCAAAGTTTGTAAACTGCAAATAGCACTCTAAAAACACGAAATATGATGTATTTGGTACTAGATTCTGCCATATAAAGCACTTTTGATGCAAAATCTTGCTTCTGAGCAGATTTACAGAGTCAAAAATTTCTCAACGAGACTCAGAAAAAACGCTGATAATTCGCTGGAACCGCAAAATTTCCTGCATTTGAGGACGGATTCATGCGTATTATGTTGTATTGGATAGATTTATGTAATTTGCGATACTTTGAAACTGCTCAGAATGTGGTAATTTTGACTTATTTCAAATTTCATACAACTGCAGATAGCGCTCCGGAAACACGAAATATGATTTTTTTTGTCGCTAGATTCATACATATTATAAGGTCTTGAATGAAAATATGAACTGATTGTGAAAATCTGCGCGGAGAAGCGTGATTCCGAATTATTCCAAAATTTGTAAATCTGCAAATAGCACTCTAAAAACACGAAATATGATGTATTTGGTGCTAGATTCTGCCATATAACGCACTTTTGAAGCAAAATATTGCTTCTGAGCAGATTCACAGAGTCGAAAATTTCTCAACGAGACTCAGAAAAAACGGTGATAACTCGCCAAAAACGAAAAATTTTGTGCATTTGAGGACGGATTCATGCGTATTATGTTGTATTGGATAGATTAATGTGATTTGCGATACATTGAAGCTGCTCAGGATGTGGTAATTTTGACTTATTTCAAACTTCATATAACTGCAGATAGCGCTCTGAAAACACGAAATATGATGTTTTTGTCGATAGATTCATACATATTATGAGGTCCTGAATAGGAATATGAACTTTCTGATTGTGGAAATCTGCGCGGAAAAGCGTGATTTCGACTTATTCCAAAGTTTGTAAAACTGCAAATGGCACTCCAAAAACACGAAATATGATGTATTTGGTGCTAGATTCTGCCATATAACGCACTTTTGAAGCAAAATCTTGCTTCTGAGCAGATTTATAGAGTCAATAATTTCTCAACGAGACTCAGAAAAAAACGCTGATATCTCGCTGGAAACGCAAAATTTTGTGCATTTGAGGACGGATTCATGCGTATTATCATTGATTTAATAATATATTGGAAGATTGGTAACCACATGTAATTTTAGCGTAGCGCGGTTATTTTTCTGAAAAGATCAGCTCTATCTATACGCCGTAATTATAACTATTCTCGAATTCGTTCTCTATGTCATCGAAAGATGTCAGCGTCGCGTTTAGCGGCAATTTGAAATATTATTTATGAAAGTTTATGCGTGCAAGTAAGTTTAATGCAATATTTAGGAAAAAAATTGAGTTAATTTGTATTGGAAACAAAGAAAACTGCTATAAAAATTCGTATTATTGGAATTATAATTATTTTATCGATTATATTTACTGAAAAAAAAAATATACAAAATTGAATAATAACTATACCATAAAATTAAGTTCTCTGTTTAATTGGTAATATTGAGTTACATATTATAGTTTTTTCTAAATGTATGAAAATGGTGAATTACTTAATGTTGATCATATTATTTCAACAATTTTTTAATATGGCAATTTTTCTTTTATTACTTGTATTGTCCCTGCCCTTTCTTATTGACGAGGTTGTCCAAATTAAAGTTTTTAACAATTTTACTCTTATGAATGTATTTATAATAAACATTCTGTGATAATAACATTCATTACTATCAAGAAGCCAATCACAATGCTGTGCTTTGATATGATTAACGCTTTTGGCAGTCAATTTTTTACATATGTTTCCGGAATATAAATTATTTTTAATAAAATTTTCAAAAATATCCAACAATTCCGATATTATTTGTAGCACAATTTCATTTGGCCTACCAAGATGTTCAATCTCTTTTGGTCTCCCATAATCTCGTAATAATAAATATATTTCATTCTTGTCACAAATCATATCAGTTTTCTTTAAATCCTCGTTACATTTATCACAATTGAATTTTTTGATACACCGGTACACCAAATATCCTACAGTATACACTATTGCACATTCTTCATATTGCGTTCTCAAGTTTACAGTTCTGTCAAATTCATTATCACTTTCATTTTCAGGTGTATCTGTAGTTTGTGAATATTCAGAATGGGGAGTAGTGGAATTTGTATTACTGTTAGTACTAATATCAAGCACCTCATCTTCATCTACTTCGCAATTTCCTGTACCGACGGGTTTTAAAATTCTTATATGCATTGTTTGTTGCATTGCCTGTCTAAATTGCTTAGCTGTGGGGTTTGCATTGTAACCCCCTTTATGTCTGAGTACGGAAAATGTATTTTCCAAGCAGTCTTGTTGCAGCCTATTTGTTAGAAGAAAACTATAATTTTCTTCTTTCATATCAGTAAACAGATTTAATATACCATTAATTGTTTGTATAAAACCATTGAGACAATATACATTCCTTCTTTCTTGCCAATCCTTCGTATATACCTTACAATTTTCAAAAAACAGTTTGCCTTCCTCGAGTGTAGTTTTTACTAATTTATTTCTTTCTGATAATGCGGAACGAAAAGGATTACTATCATTTAACAGGCGACTATTCAAGGCATCAAATATATTATCAATTTTGTGGATGAAAATTGCAGTATTTGAAGCAGAATTAGATTTAATACTACCAGTTTTCACAGCAGTTTGTAGTGCAGCTGCCATAGTTCGACTAAAAACCTGTACTGCTTATTTGACAGACATACGATCAAATGTGTTTGGAAATATGTGGCGGGTAGTAATTTTACATAACATTCTAGCACCATCACACTGGGAATCAACATTATATACGGCACGAATATCATTCCATGACACTCTTTTTCCATCCATGAATATGTCAGTTGATAATAGAATATTTCTAACTGATTTCATTAGGTGAGGTGTATCATATATTGCATATATATTTTTTTTATTTTCTATGAAATGTGGATTTTCTTTTGTTACACCTAATTTTGAATAACATGATCGATTATTTGATCCCTGATCGCAAATAACAATTCTAATATTGAGTCCGATATCGTGGCACTTTTTAATATTTTGTCGTAATATTTCAACTAAATGATTGCCTTTTATTGGACCAGAGCTGAAGTAATAGGAAATTGGCATTTTCCAATTTCTGAACAATCCACGTATCATAAAAACAACAGCGTGACTGGCTATTTCTCCAATTCTTCCTAAGTGTCCCATATCTGAATAACCTTCAACTAAATCCCGTGTGACATCCAACTCTAACGATTTTTTGATGCTCATTTCATCATACATCAGAACACATTCGCATTCGCCTTTATCCATAACAGCAGTTTTTTGTTGCAACATATCAAATAATTTTGTTTCTACGCCGGTATTTAGATGAAAAATTTGTAGCCATTTTCGAATTGTTCTGGGTGCAGGTGATACCAGCTTAGATTCATCACGCATGAAATTATACAGAGAGGGCGATTTATAAAAATATGAAAGTGCCAACTGTTTTTCTTGTTCTGTCCATTTTGTGTTACTTTTGTGTTGTAATTGCATTGCAATTATTGTTTTCACATCGGTAGATTTATTTTTCATCATTAATCCAATTTTGTTTTCATTTTTTGAATTTTTTCTCCGCAATCTTAAATTTTGTGCTCTTTTTGCAGCTAATAAACGTGATTGTTTTTTAAACTTTTGTTTGAGCATTTTTTCTCTTGGAGTGTCATCTACTTTAATTGGAGTTGACAATAAATTGTCAATATTGGATACCTTTCCACTTGGAGATGAAAATTCCAATTTGCACTTTGGTTTCTTGGTTGGAGTAGTATAATGTATTTCATCCGTGATATTCAATAATTTCTCATTGGTAATATGCGCTTCTTCCTCGGACATTATTTTATTTCTATTTGTATAAAATTTTTTCACCGGTAAAGTACGAAGCTCGGGTGAAGCTGGTTCATCTTGAAAAAATTTGAGAGGTACCGCATGTTTTACAAGTCTTTTCCGAGTTTGGTTAGAGCCCGAAAGAATTAGTTCCGGCTTAAAATGACTTTCACAAATTAATTTTGTTGCTAATTCTTCATCCTTATAGTTGATTAAACCATCATTGCCACTGTTCTCCACCCAAATATTCAACCGGTTTTTATCCGCTGTTGGAAATTTAAAAAAAGTTAAATCTTTGGCACTTTTTCTATTGTTTGCACAATTTTTATACACACAACTACATGTTGATGAAGCCATTTATGGAATAAACACGGTAAATGTATAGTTTATAATTGCATACGTGCGAAATATAATATACGAATAACTAATAATACACACAATAACGTAAGACTGCGCGCATGTTTCACCACGTATAAGTGAGCGGTGGTTGAAAGTAGATATAGATAGCAGTACACGCTACACGGGTCTATGCTGTTTATTCCAAATAACATTATTATGAACATGTAGGGATTCGTCTACCTACTAAAATTCAGCTGAAAACATGGTGCCGATGCGAGTCAGTGGAAGAAATAGTAGATTATTCTTGTAGCAAACTTTCCGACGGATCTAATGATGTTAATTGCCTTACTCTATTTCATTGCGCAATGCAAGAAAATCACATTGAAGATATATTCAAATTTTAAACACATGTAGCGTTAGGTATCTAGTATCTACATCTCTGTTGTGTCAGTAACAATAAATTGTTTATAACAAATGAAATAAATTGTTATTATTTGTAGATTGACATCATTAAATCCGTAGGAAAATTCCCTATAAGAATATCTATAATATTATTAGATAAAGAAGTTCGGGGCTCATCTTTAAATAGGCGAGGTATAGAGAAATAAATAGTTGAAATGATGAATTTTCATGTGTCGCAGGACTCTCAATTCTTCTCTAGTTTGCAATTTTCTGTACGAGTTACGATTTCATCCGGATCGAGACGAATATATCCGAAAGGTATATAGCGTCGTAGTACGAAAGTAATGCAGGTACTTGCTATATGGTGGCAGCACAGCACGTTCCTATACATCACACTACGCTAACTTTCGTAAGGTTGCCTATCTTCCCCTATATTATTTAATCAATGATACTAGTCTAAATTTGAACTATGAATATATTACTCTAGATCCGTACTAAGTCAGGACTACTTAGATCAGTTGATCAGTTCTAGTCGGCGACTATCATGCTCACTATGAATAAGGCTGATAGGTATTATCATCCGCCATTCTGTGTCCCGTCAATAAAAGAAAGCATATGTAAACCAATGTAAACATCACAGGAAATGTGTTGTTTGCAGAGGATAAAATGTTATAACTTGAAAAACTGAAGAAAATAGTATCGGAGTGACTCATTAATGTGCCGAATGATTTATCATCATTTTTAGCGGCAATTGTGGCTGTGAGATTCACAGACGAATTATAAATATTTCATATAAAAGTACGTATATTCAGTCAAAATCTCCATCTAAAGTTATGATCAGTTCAAAATTTTGATTGAAGTTATCTCAGTTCATTTAAAAATATATTTTTATCAAAATTTTTAGACACAATCGTAGAATCTAACCTCAATTTCAAGCAATAATTGATCAATATATTCATGTATAGGTACCTATTATATAGAATATATTATCTATTTACATATATACCTATATAAATATATTATAAGTATTACATATATAATCAATTATTTCTTTGATAAGTAAAATATTACAAGCCTACAATTTTTTATCAAGACATGCGATATGAAAAATTGCAAATAGTAGACTTCCATGATTTTTATCTCTTGGGTGAGAGCACTAAAATGATGAATCTTCCAATAAATATGCATCAAAGTTTTTCTAGGAAAGTTAAAGATTACAAAGTTCGGAGATAAACAATAGAATTTTACATATTTAGAGATCCCAAAATGCAATGAATTTGTCAGATTGTTTTCAAAAATTGTATTACAGAATATAAATTGAAATTCCATTATGATATTCTGAGTGGGTATTCAATATTACTCTAATTATATATGATTGCAAACCGAATAATTTGATTCAACATTCGAAAACTGAAAATTCTAAATTGAAGCATGTAATTTGATCACAAATAATACATCATGCCAAAAATAAATAGTTTGATAGGCTCCGATATTATTTTATCACGTTTTTTACCTAAAGATCAAACTATTTCGACTCAATCATTGCGTTTCCTGCGCTGTTCACATATGCTGAAGCGCTTTCTAAGGACACAGAATGGCGGATGATAATATTTATGTATTTAGTGCCTTAATATTACGCTTGAAACGCCATTTTTTTGAGCTAATGTTATTTTAATCGTTTGTTATTTGTAAACAGTGAGCTTATGTTACATTTTTTCTATTTCAAGTTTTTATTTATCATTTCAGTATATGTGTATTGATCAAATTCAGTCTTCCCTATTTACGATCTATTAATTTCCTTACTCTTTCTTCATTTATTAAATTTTTTGAGTTCAACATGAGTTTTCCTTCGAGAAAAGTGAATAATGTGAATTTAAATATTTAAAGATTATTTCCAAAGAACATGATTATCTATCTGCAAATAAATACAATTTGAAACGTTCATGCACAAAACTGGAATAATAGCAATGAAATTTAATCCTCAAACTCAAAAGTTTGTGAAGAGAAACCATCTTAAATATCATAATAACAAAATATGACTCTCTGAAAAACTGCGGTTCTAACATGTGAACAAGCATGTCAGATGCATGACTAAAAATGACAATACGACTTACATCCGACATTTTGGTTAATAACAGCGCTGCCATCGGTAATTTTACTCGCGAATGTGCTCGCGAATGATGACAGTCGTTCAGTGTCCGTGTTGCATACGATACTTTTTTTAACAATTGCACTGAAGTACCCCCATTACTAAGCTTTTTAAATTAATTTGGATGTATCGAAACTATCTTATCGATTTAACTAACAGATTTTTCCAAATGCAATCACAATACAGTAAACTATACAATGAAACATAACTTACATGCTTTATTTTATTGATTGATATTTTTCACATTTTCTGTGCTATCCCGTTCACAATAAATGCACATACTATAACAAACACATTCTATAATATAAATTTCTTTCAAATATCAATTTGACATATATCAATGAAATAAGAAAAATCCAACGGCATCCATGATCCATGATCTACAATTTCATTTTTACCCAGCGGACATTAATATCCATTAATTCCCAGTCAACAGAGAATTAATGAAAATTGTTACCATAGTTTTGGAATTGAGAACTTTCGAAGCAGAGGTCAGCTCAGTAATAAGGTACTTTCGGTGTACGTATTACAAAAATAAGTTTTACAAGAAAAATATAGATATGGTTTGATACACATGTATAACTAGAAAAAAAAAGAGATGGCGTTACTAGCGATTCACAATCGCAATGAGGATTTGTCAGTGGCACTTAAACGGTGCTGTATAACCTTTGACCAGAAATACTTCCTAATGGGGCGTGTTTGTTATTGGTGACTAAAATTAACCCGTAGCCACCAAGCGGTTATAAGCGAAACTATATTGTAAAGTGGATTCAATCTTAAGGTGAAACATCACCCGGAAGAACTATTTTAGCGCGAAATTTGAATTGATGAATCTTGTAGCAATATGTTTGATAAATACTTTCTTATAATAAATTAACAAAGTTTTTAGTGGCGTGTATATTAAAAATTAGATAATTTGTCAAAGTTTCATTACGTCTGCAATAAATCCGTATAAAATTAGTGCTAACGTATAAAATTAGGATGCAAATACCTCAGAGACTTTGAAAACTACTTATCTGGAGAAAATATATATACTAGGCGCTATAGTTGCAGTTATCATATGAAAATTTTCATGATAATTGAACTTGACAATTTTGAGAAAAAAAATAATCAGTGCTGAAAATATTAATTTCTCAGAGATTATCCAGTTTTTTGGGACAAAATTTGGTAGACTTATAGATGACATTATTCTTCAGAGTGCTGTGCGAAAATTATCGATTTTTATTAATTATTATTCCGTGTATAACCCTCAAAAAAATATATCATTTCCAAGAAATATTTAGCCATGGAATATAATTACTTTTGTCTTAATTAACCTTGCAGGGAATAAAAAAGTGTGAATGGACATCAGAGAAGTACCCAAAATATCGAGAATTTTAAGCAAAAAATCCAGTGGCCGATTCCAAAAAAAAATTAATTATTCAAATATATATAGTTTTTGAATACAAGATTTTGATTTTCCTCCAATTTTCAATATGAATATTATACTTTTAGAAGTGCACAGAAAGGGTTATAAACGGAATATTAATTAATAAAAATCAAAAATTTTGGCACAGCACTCTGCAGAATAATGTCATCTATAAGTTTACCAAATTTTGTCCCAAAAAACTGGATAATCTATGAGAAATTAATATTCTCAGCACTAATTATTTTTTTTCTCAAAATTATCAAGTTCAATTTTAATGAAATTTTTTATATGATAAATGCAAGATTTATTGCAGACATAATGAAAACTTTGACAAATTATCTAATTTTTAATATACACGCCCCTAAAAACTTTGTTAATTCATTATAAGAGAGTATTTATCAATGCTACAAGACTCATCAATTCAAATTTCGCGCTAAAATAGTTCTTCCGGGTGATGTTTCACCTTAAGGTGAAACATCACCCTGAAATACTAGCTATCTCTGTCTAGTCTAATCTTGCTTTGGAGTAAGTGAGGCTTATGAAAGGTCAGTGATTACAGCGGGATACACAAGAATTCAAATTTGACATTTCAGAAGAAAAACATTTTATAGAGAAATTTACGGAAATTAATGCTCGTATACAAAATAATTTTCCAAAGACATAAGTTTCAATACAATTATTCATAATGAGAATATGAAATTATGACATAAAAATGTCCCAACATTCACGCAAGAACTAATTTTGATAGTAACATGTTTTAAATAAAAAATTATGAGTTTTTCATTGAACCATAAAGGATAAAGTAAAGTAAAGGGTTATCTAATTTTGATAGAAAACTGGTCTTAAATTGAAAATTATGAATTTTCTATTGAACCGTAAAGTATACAGTACAAGTACAATAGAACATTATATGGAGCAAATGATCTTCACGGCTTTGTTGGCACACACGGACACTTGATTATCATGTCGCTATAGCGAGCACCATAAAATGTGTTTGCCTGATTAGCTGTTTCTTCGAAGAAGAATGGTTCGATGCTGCCTCCTGCCCAAAATTTGTACCAAACAGTGACACGTTGATGTGGATGCATGTTTCTCAACAATCACTCGTGGATTTTCTGAATCCCAAATGCGACAATTCTTACAATTATCGAAGCCATCAATATTAAAATGAGCGTCATCGGTGAAAATTATTTAGTTTGAAAAATCAAAATCCACTTGCAGTTTGATAATCTGTTCAACGAATTATCTTCGCTGTGTGTAGTTCGGAGGCTTCAATTCTTGAGTCAATGGAGCTTTGTTATCCTTTGTGAGTATACACTATAAAGAGCGTCTCGAAATAGCCAGTTCTTGAACATGGTGTCGAATTAATGTTTTTGGACTCATGGCAATATCCTCACGAGTTGCTTCGATGTATTGTGTTGAATTTTGGAATTAATTCGTAGTTGTTTGCTTCATTTTTGTATTTGTCTTCATAATATTGAAAATAATGCAGACTCGAATCCAGTGTTATTTATTCGATTCGATTCGAATAATGCGTCACTTCAAATAATTCGCACAGCCCTTGTTACGTGATGTCATTATCTAGTTATAAATTTTGATGACGTCTCTCCTCTGCTTAATTTTATAGGCTATAGTTCAGCTCTTTGTTTTGGGAAAATAAAATGACAGATCCCAATAATAATTGATGGAAATAGATGTTGATATATACAACTTCAGAACTATGATACTTCAAATTCTTATCTGTATACTTCCATCTATAGAAGCATTCAGAAATCTGAAAAGGAAGAGTTCCACAAAATTAGATTTAAATTTATTTTTCAATTTATTTATTCAATGAACTCACTGTATCATTGAAACAGTCAGATTTGCTAGATTTCTTGAAACCGGAATTTCAAGCGCATTTTTAAAAAAAAATACGCTATTATATTTTCTTTGGCGGTCTGATGTGATTCTAGGTTTTCAGCAACTACAGCCCTTCAAACTCTTATCTGTATAATTTCATCAATTTTTCGTTTGAATTTTTGTTCGCATTGTTGCCTTGGTTACCTTAGTTACATTTAGATTTTTAGCTTTCAAAGATGTTATGATATGAGTGGAGAATTATATAATTCATATTAGTGCAATATTGAAAGTCGATCAATATTTCTCTAAGATCGTACAAAAAATATTGTGTATATCTTCGCTCGATCTGCAATCTCTAGCCTCAGTCTGCAAAGACCCACTTCCAATGTACAAATAACTATATTCCGAGATGGAAAGACCGGGCCCTAAAATAATAGTTATGATTAAAAATTACTGGGAAGCTACCAAATTTTATGTTAATTAATAATTACGAATAACAAGTATCTTGGATATTTGACTTGCGGATTAAAGTATTTACCCTTGATGTATTCATTAAGAAATTAATACTTGTAATTTATTTGGAGGTGAATATCTTGGGCCTTAGAGCAACGCAGATTCGGATCAAGTATTATTATTTGTAGAATGACAGATCCCAATAATAATTGATGGACATAAATAATAGTTATTTGTGTATCTAGGCCGTAAAGATTATCTTTTTTGGTCGAATCTGTTGTTTGCGGCCGAAGCGTAGCTGAGGCAGCAATTGGGTGAGACCAAAGAAGAACTGTAGGCCGAGGTGCACACAACGTTATTATTATTTAATCAATGGTATTATGTTGTATTGGATAGATTTATGTGATTTGTGATACTTTGAAAGTGCTCTGAATGTGGTAATTTTGACTTATTTCAAACTTCATATTACTGCAGATTGCGCTCTGAAAACACAGAATATGATGTTTTTGTCGATAGATTCATACATATTATAAGGTCTTGAATAGGAATATGAACTTTTTGATTGTGGAAATCTGCGCGGAAAAACACGAAATATGATGAATTTGGTGCTAGATTCTGCCATATAACGCACTTTTGAAGCCAAATCTTGCTTCTGAGCAGATTTACAGAGTCAAAAATTTCCCAACGAGACTCAGAAGAAACGCTGATAACTTGCTGAAAGCGCAAAATTTTGTGCATTTGAGGACAGATTCATGCGTATTATGTTGTATTGGATAGAATTATGTGATTTGCGATACTTTGAAACTGCTCAGAATGTGGTAATTTTGACTTATTTCAAACTTCATATAACTGCAGATAGCGCTCTGAAAACACAAAATATGATTCTTTTGTCGATAGATTTATACATATTATGAGGTCTTGAATAGGAATATGAACTTTTTGATTGTGAAAATATGCGCGGAGGAGCGTGATTTCGACTTATTCCAAAGTTTGTAAAGCTGCAAATAGCACTCTAAAAACACTTAATATGATGTATTTGGTGCAAGATTCTGCCATATAACGCACTTTTGAAGAAGAATCCTGCTGCCGAGCGGATTTACAGAGTCAAAAATTTCTCTTCGAGGCTCAGAAAAAGCGCTGATAACTCGCTGGAAACGCAGATTCTTGTGCATTATGTTGTATTTGGATAGATTAGTTTGATTTGCGATACATTGAAACTGCTCAGAATGTGGTAATTTTGACTTATTTCAAACTTCATAGATTTGCAGATAGCGCTCTGTAAACACAAAATATGATGTTTTCGTCGACAGATATATACATATTATGAGGTCCTGAATAGGAATATGGACTCTCTGATTGTGAAAATCTGCGCGGAAAAGCGTGATTTCGACTTATTCCTAAGTTTGTAAAACTGCTGATAGCACTCTAAAAACACGGAATATGATGTATTTGGTGCTAGATTCTGCCATATAACGCACTTTTGTAGCAAAATCTTGCTTCTGAGAAGATTTACAGAGTCAAAAATCTCTCAACGAGACTCAGAAAAAACGCTGATAACTCGCTGGAAACGCAAAATTTTGTGCATTTGAGGACGGATTCATGCGTATTAAGTTGTATTGGATAGATTTATGTGATTTGCGATTCTTTGAAACTGCTCAGAATGTGGTAATTTTGACTTATTTTGAACTTCATATAACTGCAGATAGCGCTCTGAAAACACGGAATATGATTTTTTTGTCGATAGATCCATACATATCATGAGGTCCTGAATAGGAATATGAACTTTTTGATTGTGAAAATCTGCGCGGAGAAGCGTGATTCAGAATCATTCCAGAGTTTGTAAAACTGCGAATAGCACTCTAAAAACACGAAATATGATGTATTTGGTGCAAGATTCTGCCATATAACGCACTTTTGAAGCAAAATCTTGCTTCTGAGCATATTTACAGAGTCAAAAATTTCTCAACGAGACTCAGAAAAAACGCTGATAAATCGCTGGAAACGCAAAATTTGGTGCATTTCAAGACGGATTCATGCGTAATATGTTGTATTGGATGAATTTATGTGATTTGCGATACTTTGAAGTTGCTCAGAATGTGGTAATTTTGACTTATTTCAAACTTCATATAATTGCTGATAGCGCTCCGAAAACACGAAATATGATGTTTTTGTCGATAGATTCATACATATTATGAGGTCCTGAATAGGAATATGAGCTTTCTGATTGTGGAAATCTGCGCGGGAAAGCGTGATTTTGACTTATTCCAAAGTTTGTAAAACTGCAAATAGCACTCTAAAAACACGAAATCTGCGCGGAAAAGCGTGATTTCAACTTATTCCAAAGTTTGGAAACTGCAAATAGCACTCTGAAAACACGAAATATGATGTATTTGGTGCAAGATTCTGCCATATAACGCACTTTTGAAGCAAAATATTGCTTCTGAGCAGATTTACAGAGTCAAAAATTTCTCAACGAGACTCAAAAAAAACGCTGATAACTCGCTGGAAACGCAAAATTTTGTGCATTTGAGGACGGATTCATGCGTATTATGTTGTATTGGATAGATTTATGTGATTTGCGATACTTTGAAACTGCTCAGAATGTGGTAATTTTGACTTATTTCAAACTTCATATAACTGCAGATAGCGCTCGGAAAACACGAAATATGATGTTTTTGTCGATAGATTCAAACATATCATGAGGTCTTGAATAGGAATATAAACTTTTTGATTGTGAAAATTTGCGCGGAAAAGAGTGATTTCGACTCATTCCAAAGTTTGTAAAACAGCAAATAGCACTCCAAAAGCACGAAATATGATGTATTTGATGCTAGATTTTGCCATATAACGCACTTTCAAAGCAAAATCTTGCTTCTGAGCAGATTTACAGAGTCAATAATTTCTCAACGAGACTCAGAAAAAACGCTGATATCTTGCTGGAAACGCAAAATTTTGTGCATTCGAGGACGGATTCATGCGTATTATGTTGTATTGGATAGATTCATGTGATTTGCGATACTTTGAAACTGCTCAGAATGTGGTAATTTTGACTTATTTCAAACTTCATATAACTGCAGATTGCGCTCTGAAAACACAAAATATGATGTTTTTGTCGATAGATTCATACATATTATGAGGTCTTGAACAGGAATATGAACTTTTTGATAGTGAAAATCTGCGCGGAAAAGCCTGATTTCGACTTATTCCAAAGTTTGTAAAACTGCAAATAGCACTCTAAAAACACAAAATATGATGTATTTGGAGCAAGATTCTGCCATATAACGCACTTTTGAAGCAAAATCTTACTTCTGAGCAGATTTACAGAGTCAAAAATTTCTCAACAAGACTCAGAAAAAACGCTGATAACTCGCTGGAAACGCAAAATTTTGTGCATTTGAGGACGGATTCATGCGTATTATGTTGTATTGCATAGATATGACCTGTGCAGCTGTCAAAAAAAGTGAGTACAACTGCATACTTGGGAATACAAATATAGTTTGGTTTTGTGCAAAGTGTCTTAAAGTTAAGTCGAGTGATTCTTCAAATGAATCAAATGAAAGTGTTCATTCTATTCTAAGTGATTATCTAGAAATTTTTAAAAGGCAAGCAGATACAATTTTGGATTTAAAAAATGAGCTGAAACTCTTAAAACAAGATCTAAATGATGTCAACACCAATTTGTCAACAATAAATTCGACCTTGGCAGTCAAAACGGTCAGTACAAATTCATATTCTTCTGTTTGCAATGTTAATGATCAAGTAGTAGCAAGCTTACCGACTGTAAACAAAGAAAGTAATATCAAAAATAAGTCAATAGATGTCAATAGTTGTTCATTGCAGCAAGTCAAAATGAAAATTGATCCAGTACCAATTATTATTGATCATAATACTGCGAAAAAACCCAGAAAAAAGTCATCAACGGTTACTACTGACAATGTTGTAACAAACGAGAAAAATTTGCCAAGCAACAGTGCTGCTGAGTCAGATAACCAGTTCACCATTGTGGAAAGCAGGAGAAATACTAGAAAACGGAATATTATTTATGGTACAGGCTCTGAAAAAATACATAATGTGAAATTAACAGCGGCTCCTAGAATAGAGCACATTTTTGTGTCGCGCTTTGCAGCAGAAGTTACAGTCCAACATATTGAAGACCATTTGAAATCTCTTAATATCAAGAATTATGTTTGTGATCAATTGAAACCCAAATATAATACATACGCTTCATTTAAAATAAGTCTACCTGTCTCGTATCACGACATTATAATAAATCCTATCAATTGGCCTGTGGGCATTCTGATAAATAAATTTTACATGAAAAAAGTTCTGACTGGGAGTAATTTTTTAGGCATTCCACCAACGAAAAACAATTCTCCTTGAGATCCCCACAAGAAATTAAAATCTTCAATATAAATATTCGTAGTTTACGTAATAAAAGTAGTGAATTGGAAGTTTTTCTACAAGATCACATTCTCTCTCTAAATATTATTTGTTTAACTGAGCATTGGTTGAACCTTCACGAAATTGAGAACTACCAATTTGACAATTTTAGTTTAGCTAGTTATTACTGTAGATCAGATATAGGGGGCGGTGGTACTGCCATCTACATCCAATCAAGTATCACCACTGTTGCTATCACTTCAAGTGTTTCTGTAAATGAACAGCATTTCGAAAACTGTTGTATACAATGTAATTTCGATAATTTTGAATGTATAATTGTAAGTTTGTACAGATCACCATCAGCAGATATTGAACTGTTTTTTAATTGTTTATCAGATCTCTTATATGAACTTTGTTTCAATAATTTTGTATTTGTTTGTGGTGATCTTAATATTGACGGCATGAAATCAAACCATAATTTTGATACGTTAAATAACCTTTTTAATTCTTTTGGTATGGTATCATGTGTATCAGGTTACAGCAGAGTGGTTGGCTCAGCTAAGTCTCAAGTTGACCATATCTTTTCAAATATTGATTGTCACGTTCTCAAAGGTCATACAATACACTCTATTTTGTCAGATCATTTCTGTCAAGTAGTTACTATTTCTTATTGCCCACCTGCAGATAAATCAACTGTCTATAAAAGAATTTTTAGTCAAAGAAACAATAATTATTTTTGTTATCTACTTAGTACAGAAACCTGGCAAGATATTGCAAATGTAAATGATGTTAATACTAAATTCGATATATTTCATGATTATTTTTTGCACTATTTTGATACTGCTTATCCTGTAACCAAATTTCACACCCAAAAATCGAAAAAATCATGGATCACTGACAACATAAAAACTGAACGTAACAAACTTCACGATCTATATAAAATATGTGTTCAGCATGATTCTCCTAATCTTCATCAGTACTTCCTCAACAGGAAGAGGCAATACAGTGATTTGTTATTAAATACAAGAAAAGATTCTAATGAAAATTTCATATTGAGATCTCAGAACAAATCCAAAGCAGTATGGTCTGTCATTAACAAAGAGTTCAATAAAAATATAAACAAACAAGATCTTCAATTGAAAAATTCATCTGGAAATCTTGAAAATAATCCGCAGAATATTGCAAATATGTTTAGTGAACATTTTGGTAAAATAATTGGCAACGTGGATACTGCCACTAGCAGTTCTGAAAGTGCAACCATTGTAAATCATAGCTTCTACTTGACACCCACAGATATGCATGAGGTGTCCTCAATAATTCGTCAAATTTGCAGCAAAAACTCTTCTGGTTTTGATGAAATTCCCTGCTCTGTACTGCGTATTGCTGAACCTTACATTACGCTTTCCTTGAGTAATATAATAAATTTATCTCTAGAAACTGGTGTCTTTCCCGATAAACTGAAAGTTGCCAAGGTTATACCCATTTTCAAAAAGGGCTCAAAGGTGGATATAAATAATTATCGTCCGATTTCACTGTTATCAGTATTTAGCAAAATATTCGAAAAAATAATATACTCACGCCTAATCTCATTCTTGAATAGATTTGAAGTTGTGTCAGAGCACCAATTTGGATTCGTACCTAATAGAAGCACAATTGATGCTATATTTAATAATATCAATTTCGTTGCGAGTTGTTTGGATAAAAAGAAAACAGTGGGAGGAATTTTTTTTGATTTGAGTAAAGCTTTTGACTCTCTAAATCATGAACTGCTCCTCAACAAATTGTATAATTTTGGAATTAGAGGCACGGCTCAAAAATGGTTCTCTTCTTTTTTATCGGGAAGGACACAGTACGTTAATATTCAAAATTATGGCAGTATCATGAAAATAATTTCAAACCTATCATCAGTTGTCAGAGGTGTGCCGCAGGGCTCAATACTTGGTCCTATTTTGTTTATATTATATGTAAATGATCTTGATGTCACTTTAGATTGCAATAAATTATGTCAATTTGCTGATGACACCTCCTGTATAGTGAGTGCTGATTCCGTAGCCCAGTTTTCGTTACTAGCAAAAAACTCAATGGTTTCAATGTCAGAATGGTGTGCTAAAAATCACTTGATACTTAACTTCAGTAAAACTTATCTAATTTTATTTAACATACGTAATAAAAGTTTCGAAAATCCTCTTGTATATTTGGATAAAAAATCAGTTCCTACAGCTCCAAGTACTAAATTCTTAGGTTTATTCATTGATCCTGACTTGAAGTGGCAAAGCCAGATTCATCATTTAACAGCTCAATTATCCACAGCCTTCTATGCAATTTATAAAATAAGAAACATAGTACATATCAGTACACTGAAAATTTATTACTTTGCGCATGTGGAAAGTAGGTTAAGATATGGTATTATTTTTTGGGGAAACAGCCCTCATGTTCAAAAAATATTTATTGCACAGAAAAAAATTGTCAGATGTATGATAGGTGCTTCCCTAAGAACTCACTGCAAGAGAATTTTCATTGAATTGGGAATAATGACAGTTGCATCATTATATATTTATGAAATGGTTCTATTTGTTAGAAATAATGGCTTAGTATTTGTACGCAATAAGGATATGTATGTTAATATGCAAACAAGAAATTGTGACAATTTAAGTGTTCCCGTTCACAGGTCATCTTTCTTTGCCAATAGTACTCACAACATGGCAATAAAAATATACAATTCTCTGCCAAGCCAAATTAAGAGTATAAACAATTTAAAAGAATTGAAATCAAACTTGAAACAATTTCTTGTGAACAATAGTTTTTATAGTGTTAATGAATATTTAGATTGTATATTCAATTAATTTTTGTTTGACATTGTCTACTGTGTTTCCGCCTTACAGACAATGAAGTATATTATCATTATTATTATTATTATTTATGTGATTTGCGATACTTTGAAACTGCTCAGAATGTGGTAATTTTGACTTATTCCAAACTTCATATTACTGCAGATAGCGCTCTGAGAACACAAAATATGATGTTTTTGTCGATAGATTTATACATATTATGAGGTCCTGAATAGGAATATGAGTCTATTGATTGTGAAAATCTGCGCGGAAAAGCGTGATTTCGACTTATTCCAAAGTTTGTAAAACTGCAAATAGCACTCTAAAAACAAGAAATATGATGTATTTGGTGCTAGGTTCTGCCATATAACGCACTTTTGGAGCAAAAATCTTGCTCCTGAGCAGATTGACAGAGTCAAAAATTTCTCAACGAGACTCAGAAAAAACGCTGATTACTCGCTGGAAACGAAGAATTTTGTGCATTTGAGGACGGATTTAGGCGTATTATGTTGTATTGGATAGATTTATGTGATTTGCGATACTTTGAAACTGCTCAGAATGTGGTGATTCTGACTCATTTCAAACTTCATATAACTGCAGATAGCGCTCTGGAAACACGAAATATGATGTTTATGTCGAAAGATTCATACATATTGTGAAATCCTGAATAGGAATATGAACTTTTTGATTGTGAAAATCTGCGCGGAAAAGCGTGATTTTGACTCATTCCAAAGTTTGTGAAACTGCAAATAGCACTCTAAAAACACGAAATATGATGTATTTGGTACTAGATTCTGCCATATAACGCAGTTTTGAAGCAAAATCTTCGTTCTGAGCAGATTTTCAGCGTCAAAAATTTCTCAACGAGACTCAGAAAAGACGCTGATAACTCGCTGAAAACGCAAATTTCTGTGCATTTGAGGACGGATACATGCGTATTATGTTGTATTGGATAGATTTATGTAATTTCCGATACTTGGAAACTGCTCAGAATGTGGAAATTTTGACTTATTTCAAACTTCATATAACTGCAGATAGCGCTCTGAAAACACGAAATATGATGTTTTTGTCGATAGATTCATTCATATCATGAGGTCCTGAATAGGAATATGAACTTTTTGATTGTGAAAATCTGCGCGGAAAAGCGTGATTTCGACTTATTCCAAAGTTTGTAAAACTGCAAATAGCACTCTAAAAACACGAAATATGATGTATTTGGTGCTAGATTTTGCCATATAACGCACTTTTGAAGCAAAATTTTGCTTCTCAGCAGATTTACAGAGTCAAAAATTTCTCAACGAGACTCACAAAAACGCTGATAACTCGCTGGAAACGCAAAATTTTGTGCATTTGAGGACGGATTCATGCGTATTATGTTGTATTGAATAGATTTATGTGATTTGCGATACTTTGAAACTGCTCAGAATGTGGTAATTTCAACTTATTTCAAACTTCATATAACTGCAGATAGCGCTCTGAAAACTCTAAATATGATGTTTCTGTCGATAGATTCAGACATATTAAGAGGTCCTGAATGAGAATATGAACTTTTTGTAAGTGAATATCTGCGCGGAAAGGCGTGATTTCGACTTATTCCAAAGTTTGTAAAACTGCAAATAGCACTCTAAAAACACGATATATGTTGTATTCGGTGCTAGATTCTGCCATATAACGCACTTTTGAAGCAAAATCTTGCTTCTGAGCAGATTTACAGAGTCAAAAGTTTCTCAACGAGACTCAAAAAAAACGCTGATAACTCGCTGGAAACGCAAAATTTTGTGCATTTGAGGACGGATTCATGCGTATTATGTTGTATTGGATAGATTTATGTGATTTGCGATACTTTAAAACTGCTCAGAATGTGGTAATTTTGACTTATTTCAAACTTCATATAACTGCAGATAGCGCTCGGAAAACACGAAATATGATGTTTTTGTCGATAGATTCAAACATATTATGAGGTCTTGAATAGGAATATAAACTTTTTGATTGTGAAAATTTGCGCGGAAAAGCGTGATTTCGACTCATTCCAAAGTTTGTAAAACAGTAAATAGCACTCCAAAAGCACGAAATATGATGTATTTGGTGCTAGATTCTGCCATATAACGCACTTTCAAAGCAAAATCTTGCTTCTCAGCAGATTTACAGAGTCAATAATTTCTCAACGAGACTCAGAAGAAACGCTGATAACTCGCTGGAAACGCAAAATTTTGTGCATTTGAGGACGGATTCATGCGTATTATGTTGTATTGCATAGATTTATGTGATTTGCGATACTTTGAAACTGCTCAGAATGTGGTAATTTTGTCTTATTTCAAATTCCATACAACTGCAGATAGCGCTCTGGAAACACGAAATATGATGTTTTTGTCGATAGATTCATACATATCATGAGGTACTGAATAGGAATATGAGCTTTTTGATTGTGAAAATCTGCGCGGAAGAGCGTGATTTCCACTTATTTCAAAGTTTGTAAAACTGCAAATAGCACTCTAAAAACACGAAATATGATGTATTTGGTACTAGATTCTGCCATATAACGCAGTTTTGAAGCAGAATCTTGCTTCTGAGCAGATTTACAGAGTCAAAAATTTCTCAACGAGACTCAGGAAAAACGCTGATAACTCGCTGGAAACGCAAAATTTTGTGCATTTGAGGACGGATTCATGCGTATTATGTTGTATTGAATAGATTGTGGTAATTTTGACTTATTTCAAATTTCATACAACTGCAGATAGCGCTCTGGAAACACGAAATATGATGTTTTTGTCGATAGATTCATACATATTATGAGGTCCTGAATAGGTATATGAACTTTTTGATTGTAAAAATCTGCGCGGGAAAGCGTGATTTCGACTTATTCCAAAGTTTGTAAACTGCAAATATCACTCTAAAAACTCGAAATATGATGTATTTGGTGCTAGATTCTGCCATATAACGCACTTTTGATGCAAAATTTTGCTTCATAGCAGATTTGCAGAGTCAAAAATGTCTCAACGAGACTCAGAAAAAAACGCTGATAACTCGCTGGAAACGCAAAATTTTCTGCATTAGAGGACGAATTCATGCGTATTATGTTGTATTGGATAGATTTATGTAATTTGCGATACTTTGAAACTGCTCAGAATGTGGTAATTTTGACTTATTTCAAACTTCAGATAGCGCTCTGGAAACACAAAATATGATGTTTTTGTCGATAGATTCATACATATTATGAGGTCCTGAATAGGAATATGAACTTTTTGATTGTGAAAATCTGCGCGGAAAAGCGTGATCTCTACTTATTTCAAAGTTTGTAAAACTGCAAATAGCACTCTAAAAACACGGAATATGATGAATTTGGTGCTAGATTCTGCCATATAACGCACCTTTAGAGCAAAATCTTGCTTCTGAGCAGATTTACAGAGTCAAAAATTTCTCAACGAGACTCAGAGGAAACGCTGATAACTCGCTGGAAACGCACAATTTTGTGCATTTGAGGACGGATTCATGCGTATTATGTTGTATTGGATAGATTCATGTGATTTGCGATACTTTGAGACTGCTCAGAATGTGGTCATTTTGACTTATTTCTAACTTCATATAACTGCAGATAGCGCTCTAAAAACACAAAATAAGATAATTCTGTCGATAGATTCATACATATTATGAGGTCCTGAATAGGTATATGAACTTTTTGATTGTGAAAATCTGCGCGGGAAAGCGTGATTTCAACTTATTCCAAAGTTTGTAAATTGCGAATAGCACTCTAAAAACACGAACTATGATGTATTTGGTGCTAGATTCTGCCATATAACGCACTTCTGATGCAAAATCCTGCTACTGAGCAGATTTACAGAGTCAGAAATTTCTCAACGAGACTCAGAAGAAACGCTGACAACTCGCTGGAAACGCAAAATTTTGTGCATTTGAGGACGGATTCATGCGTATTATGTTGTATTGGATAGATTTATGTGATTTGCGATACTTTGAAACTGCTCAGAATGTGGTAATTTTGACTTATTTCAAACTTCATACAACTGCAGATAGCGCTCTGGAAACACGAAATATGATGTTTTTGTCGATAGGTTCATACATATCATGAGGTCCTGAATAGGAATATGAACTTTTGGATTGTGAAAATCTGCGCGGAAAAGCGTGATTACCACTAATTCCAGAGTTAGTAAAACTGCAAATAGCACTCTAAAAACACAAAATATGATGTATTTAGTGCTAGAATCTGCCATATAACGCACTTTTGAAGCTAAATCTTGCTTCTGAGCAGATTTACAGAGTCAAACATTTCTCAACGAGACTCAGAAAAAACGCTGATAACTCGCTGGAAACGCAAAATTTTGTGCATTCCAGGACGGATTCATGCGTATCATGTTGTATTGGATAGATTTATGTGATTTATGATACTTTGAAACTGCTCAGAATGTGGTAATTCCGACTTATTTCAAACTTCATATAACTGCAGATAGCGCTCTGAAAACACGAAATATGATGTTTATGTCAAAAGATTCATACATATTGTGAGGTCCTGAATAGGAATATGAACTTTTTGATTGTGAAAATCTGCGCGGAAAAGCGTGATTTTGACTTATTCCAAAGTTTGTAAAACTGCAAATAGCACTCTAAAAACACGAAATATGATGTATTTGGTACTAGATTCTGCCATATAACGCAGTTTTGGAGCAGAATCATCCTTCTGAGCAGATTTACAGCGTCAAAAATTTCTCAACGAGACTCAGAAAAGACGCTGATAACTCGCTGAAAACGCAAATTTCTGTGCATTTAAGGACGGATTCATGCGTATTATGTTGTATTGGATAGATTAATGTGATTTCCGATACTTGGAAACTGCTCAGAATGTGGTAATTTTGACTTATTTCAAACTTCATATAACTGCAGACAGCGCTCTGAAAACACGAAATATGATGTTTTTGTCGATAGATTCATTCATATTATGAGGTCCTGAATAGGATTATGAACTTTTTGATAGTGAAAATCTGCGCGGAAAAGCGTGATTTCGACTTATTCCAAAGTTTGTAAAACTGCAAATAGCACTCTAAAAACACGAAATATGATGTATTTGGTGCTAGAATTTGCCATATAACGCACTTTTGAAGCAAAATCTTGCTTCTGAGCAGATTTACAGAGTCAAAAATTTCTCAACGAGACTCAGAAAAAACGCTGATAACTCGCTGGAAACGCAAAATTTTGTGCATTTGAGGACGGATTCATGCGTATTATGTTGTATTGAATAGATTTATGTGATTTGCGATACTTTGGAACTGCTCAGAATGTGGTAATTTTAACTTATTTTAAACTTCATATAACTGCAGATAGCGCTCTGAAAACTCGAAACATGATGTTTCTGTCGATAGATTCATACATATTATGAGGTCCTGAATGAGAATATGAACTTTTTGATTGTGAATTTCTGCGCGGAAAGGCGTGATTTCGACTTATTCAAAGTTTGTAATACTGCAAATAGCACTCTAAAAACACGATATATGTTGTATTTGGTGCTAGATTCTGCCATATAACGCACTTTCGAAGCAAAATCTTGCTTCTTAGCAGATTTACAGAGTCAAAAATCTCTCAACGAGACTCAGAAAAAACGCTGATAACTCGCTGGAAACGCAAAATTTTGTGCATTTCAGGACGGATTCATGCGTATTATGTTGTATTGGATAGATTTATGTGATTTGTGATACTTTGAAACTGCTCAGAACGTGGTAATTTTGACTTATTTCAAACTTCATATAACTGCAGATAGCACTCTGAAAACACGAGATATGATGTTTTTGTCGATAGATTCATACATATTATGAGGTCCTGAATAGGTATATGAACTTTTTGATTGTGAAAATCTGCGCAGGGAAAGCGTGATTTCGACTTATTCCAAAGTTTTAAACTGCAAATAGCACTCTAAAAACACGAAATATGATGTATTTGGTGCTAGATTCTGCCATATAACGCACTTTTGAAGCGAAATCTTGCTTCTGAGCAGATTTACAGAGTCAAAAATTTCTCAACTAGACTCAGAAAAAACGCTTATAACTCGCTGGAAACGCAAAATTTTGTGCATTTCAGGACGGATCATGCGTATCATGTTGTATTGGATAGATTTATGTGATTTACGATACTTTGAAACTGCTCAGAATGTGGTAATTTTGACTTATTTCAAACTTCAGATAGCGCTCTGGAAACACAAAATATGATGTTTTGTCGATAGATTCATACATATTATGAGGTCCTGAATAGGAATATGAACTTTTTGATTGTGATAATCTGCGCGGAAAAGCGTGATCTCTACTTATTCCAAAGTTTGTAAAACTGCAAATAGCACTCTGAAAACACGAACTATGATGTATTTGGTGCTAGATTCTGCCATATAACGCACTTCTGATGCAAAATCCTGCTTCTGAGCAGATTTACAGAGTCAGAAATTTCTCAACGAGACTCAGAAGAAACGCTGACAACTCGCTGGAAACGCAAAATTTTGTGCATTTCAGGACAGATTCATGCGTATTATGTTGTATTGGATAGATTTATGTGATTTGCGATACTTTGAAACTGCTCAGAATGTGGTAATTTTGACTTATTTCAAACTTCATACAACTGCAGATAGCGCTCTGGAAACACGAAATATGATGTTTTTGTCGATAGGTTCATACATATTATGAGGTCCTGAATAGGAATATGAACTTTTGGATTGTGAAAATCTGCGCGGAAAAGCGTGATTACCACTAATTCCAAAGTTTGTGAAACTGCAAATAGCACTCTAAAAACACGAAATATGATGTATTTAGTGCTAGATTCTGCCATATAACGCACTTTTGAAGCAAAATCTTGCTTCTGTGCAGATTTACAGAGTCAAACATTTCTCAACGAGACTCAGAAAAAACGCTAATAACTCGCTGGGAACGCAAAATTTTGTGCATTTCAGGACGGATTCATGCGTATCATGTTGTATTGGATAGATTTATGTGATTTACGATACTTTGAAACTGCTCAGAATGTGGTAATTCCGACTTATTTCAAACTTCATATAACTGCAGATAGCGCTCTGAAAACACAAATTATGATGTTTTTGTCGATAAATTCATACATATTATGAGGTTCTGAATAGGTATATAAACTTTTTGATTGTGAAAATCTGCGCGGGAAAGCGTGATTTCGACTTATTCCAAAGTTTGTAAACTGCAAATAGCACTCTAAAAACACGAAATATGATGTATTTTGGTGCTAGATTCTGCCATATAACGCACTTTTGATGCAAAATTTTGCTTCTGAGCAGATTTACAGAGTCAAAAATGTCTCAACGAGACTCAGAAATAACGCTGATAACTCGCTGGAAACGTAAAATTTTCTGCATTTGAGGACGGATTCATGCGTATATGTTGTATTCGATAGATTTATGTAATTTGCGATACTTTGAAACTGCTCAGAATGTGGTAATTTTGACTAATTTCAAACTTCAGATAGCGCTCTGGAACACAAAATATGATGTTTTTGTCGATAGATTCATACATATCATGAGGTCCTGAATAGAAATATGAACTCTTTGATTGTGAAAATCTGCGCGGAAAAGCGTGATTTCAACTTACTCAAAAGTTTGTAAAACTGCAAATAGCACTCTAAAAACACGTAATATGATGTATTTGGCGCTAGACTCTGCCATATAAAGCACTTTTAGAGCAGAATCTTGCTTCGGAGCAGATTAACAGAATCAAAAATTTCTCAACGAGACTCAGAAGAAACGCTGATAACTCACTGGAAACGCAAAGTTTTGTGCATTTGAGGACGGATTTATGCGTATTATGTTGTATTGGATAGATTCATGTGATTTGCGATACTCTGAAACTGCTTAGAATGTGGTAATTTTGACTTATTTCAAACTTAATATAACTGCAGATAGCGCTCTGAAAACACGAAATGAGATAATTCTGTCGATAGATTCATACATATTATGAGGTCCTGGATAGGTATATGAACTTTTAGATTGTAAAATCTGCGCGAGAAAGCGTGATTTCAACTTATTCCAAAGTTTGTAAATTGCAAATAGCACTCTAAAAACACGAAATATGATGTATTTGGTGCTAGATTTAGCCATATAACGCACTTCTGATGCAAAATCCTGCTTCTGAGCAGATTTACAGAGTCAGAAATTTCTCAACGAGACTCAGAAAAAACGCTGATAACTCGATGGAAACGCAGAATTTTGTGCATTTGAGGACGGATCCATGCGTATTATGTTGTATTGGATAGATTTATGTGATTTGCGATACTTTAAAACTGCTCAGAATGTGATAATTTTGACTTATTTCAAACTTCATATAACTGCAGATAGCGCTCTGAAAACACGAAATATGATGTTTTTGTCGATAGTTTCATACATATTATGAGATCCTGAGTAGGAATATGAACTTTTTGATTGTGAAAATCTGTGCGGAAAAGCGTGATTCCGACTTATTCCAAAGTTTGTGAATCTGCAAATAGCATTCTAAAAACACGAAATATGATGTATTTGGTTCTAGATTCTGCCATATAACGCACTTCTGAAGCAAAATCTTGCTTCTGAGCAGATTTACAGAGTCAAAAATTTCTCAACAAGACTCAGAAAAAACGCTGATCACTTGCTGGAAACGCATAATTTTGTGCAATTGAGGACGGATTCGTGCGTATTATGTTGTATTGGATGGATTTATGTGATTTCCGATACTTTGAATCTGCTCAGAATGTGGTAATTTTGACTTATTTCAAACTTCTTATAACTGCAGATAGCGCTCGGAAAGCACGAAATATGATGTTTTTGTCGATAGATTCATACATATTATGAGGTCCTGGATAGAAATATTAGCTCTATGGTTGTGAAAATCTGCGTGGAAAAGCGTGATCTCGACTTATTCCAGAGTTTGTAAAACTGAAAATAGCACTCTAAAAACACGGAATATGATGTATTTGGTGCTAGATTTTGGCATATAACGCACTTTTAAAGCAAAATCCTGCTTATGAGCAGATTCACAGAGCCCAAAATTTCTCAACGAGACTCGGGAAAAACGCTGATAACTCGCTGGAAACGCAAAATTTTGTGTATTTGAGGACGGATTCATGCGTATTATGTTGTATTGGATAGATTTATGTGATTTACGATTTGGAACTGCTCGGAATGTGGTCATTTTGACTTATTTCAAACTTCATATAACTGCAGATAGCGCTCTGGAAACACGGAATATGATGCTTTTGTCAATAGATCCATACTTATTATGGAGTCCTGAATAGGAATATGAACTTTTTGATCGTGAAAATTTGCGCGGAAAAGCGTGATTCCGACTTACTCCAAAGTTTATAAAACTGCAAATAGCACTCTAAAAACACGTAATATGATGTATTTGGTGCTAGATTTTGCCATATAGAGCACTTTTGGAGCAAAATCTTGCTTCGGAGCAGATTTACAGAGTCAAAAATTTCTCAACGAGACTCAGAAGAAACGCTGATAACTCGCGGGAAACGCAAAGTTTTGTGCATTTAAGGACGGATTCATGCGTATTATGTTGTATTGGATAGATTTATGTGATTTGCGATACTTTGAAATTGCTCAGAATGTGGTAATTTTGACTTATTTCAAACTTCATATAACTGCAGATAGCGCTCTGAAAACACGAAATATGATGTTTTTATCGATAGATTCATACATATCATGAGGTCCTGAATAGGAATATGAACTCTTTGATTGTGGAAAACTGCGCGGGAAAGCGTGATTTCGACTTATTCCAAAGTTTGTGAATCTGCAAATAGCATTCTAATAACACGAAATATGATGTATTTGGATCTAGATACTGCCATATAACGCACTTCTGAAGCAAAATCTTGCTTCTGAGCAGATTTACAGAGTAAAAAATTTCTCAACGAGACTCAGAAAAAACGCTGATATCTCGCTGGAAACGAAGAATTTTGTGCATTTGAGGACGGATTTAGGCGTATTATGTTGTATTGGATAGATTTATGTGATTTGCGATACTTTGAAACTGCTCAGAATGTGGTGATTCTGACTCATTTCAAACTTCATATAACTGCAGATAGCGCTCTGGAAACACGAAATATGATGTTTATGTCGAAAGATTCATACATATTGTGAAATCCTGAATAGGAATATGAACTTTTTGATTGTGAAAATCTGCGCGGAAAAGCGTGATTTTGACTCATTCCAAAGTTTGTGAAACTGCAAATAGCACTCTAAAAACACGAAATATGATGTATTTGGTACTAGATTCTGCCATATAACGCAGTTTTGAAGCAAAATCTTCGTTCTGAGCAGATTTACAGCGTCAAAAATTTCTCAACGAGACTCAGAAAAGACGCTGATAACTCGCTGAAAACGCAAATTTCTGTGCATTTGAGGACGGATACATGCGTATTATGTTGTATTGGATAGATTTATGTAATTTCCGATACTTGGAAACTGCTCAGAATGTGGAAATTTTGACTTATTTCAAACTTCATATAACTGCAGATAGCGCTCTGAAAACACGAAATATGATGTTTTTGTCGATAGATTCATTCATATCATGAGGTCCTGAATAGGAATATGAACTTTTTGATTGTGAAAATCTGCGCGGAAAAGCGTGATTTCGACTTATTCCAAAGTTTGTAAAACTGCAAATAGCACTCTAAAAACACGAAATATGATGTATTTGGTGCTAGATTTTGCCATATAACGCACTTTTGAAGCAAAATTTTGCTTCTCAGCAGATTTACAGAGTCAAAAATTTCTCAACGAGACTCACAAAAACGCTGATAACTCGCTGGAAACGCAAAATTTTGTGCATTTGAGGACGGATTCATGCGTATTATGTTGTATTGGATAGATCTATGTGATTGGCGATACTTTGAAACTGCTCAGAATGTGGTAATTCTTGACTTATTTCAAACTTCATATAACTGCAGATAGCGTTCTGAAAACACGAAATATGATTTTTTTGTCGCTAGATTCATACATATTATAAGGTCTTGAATGGAAATATGAACTGATTGTGAGAATCTGCGCGGAGAAGCGTGATTCCGAATTATTCCAAAATTTGTAAAACTGCAAATAGCACTCTAAAAACACGAAATATGATGTATTTGGTGCAAGATTCTGCCATATAACGCACTTTTGAAGCAAAATCTTGCTTCTGAGCAGACTTACAAAGTCAAAAATTTCTCAACGAGACTCAGAAAAAACGCTGATAACTCGCTAGAAACGCAAAATTCTGTGCATTTCAAGACGGATTCATGCGTATTATGTTGTAGTGGATGGATTTATGTGATTTGCGATACTTTGAAACTGCTCTGAATGTGGTAATTTTGACTTATTTCAAACTTCATATAACAACAGATAGCGCTCTGAAAACACGGAATATGATGTTTTTGTCGATAGATTCATACATGATATGAGGTCCTGAATAGGAATATTAACTTTCCGATTGTGGAAATCTGCGCGGAGAAGCGTGATTTCGACTTATTCCAAAGTCTGTAAAACTGCGAATAGCACACTAAAAACACGAAATATGATGGATTTGGTGCTATATTCTGCCATATAACGCACTTTTGAAGCAAATCTTGTTTCTGAGCAGATTTACAGAGTCGAAAATTTCTCAACGAGACTCAGAAAAAACGCTGATAACTCGCTAGGAACGCAAAATTCTGTGCATTTCAAGACGGATTCAAGCGTATTATGTTGTATTAGATAGATTTATGTGATTTGCGATACTTTGAAATTGCTCAGAATATGGTAATTTAGACTTATTTCAAACTTCATATAACTGCAGATAGCGCTCTGAAAACACGAAATATGATGTTTTTGTCGATAGATTCATACATATTATGAGGTCTTGAATAGGAATATGAAGTTTTTGATTGTGAAAATCTGCGCGGAAAAGCGTGATTTCGGCTTATTCCAAAGTTTGTAAAACTGCAAATAGCACTCTAAAAACACAAAATATGATGTATTTGGTGCTAGATTCTGCCATATAACGCACTTTTGAAGCAAAATCTTGCTTCTGAGCAGATTTACAGAGTCAAAAATTTCTCTACGAGACTCAGAAAAAACGCTGATAACTTGCTGGAAACGCAAAATTTTGTGCATTTAAGGACGGATTAATGCGTATTATGTAGTATTGGATAGATTCATGTGATTTGCGATACTTTGAAACTGCTCAGAATGTGGTAATTTTGACTTATTTCAAACTTCATATAACTGCAGATAGCGCTCTGAAAACACGAGATATGATGTTTTTGTCGATAGATTCATACGTATTATGAGGTCCTGAATAGGAATTCAGAACTTCCTGATTGTGAAAATCTGCGCGGAGAAGCGTGATTTCGACTTATTCCAAAGTTTGTAAAACTGCAAATAGCACTCTAAAAACACGAAATATGATGTATTTGGTGCTAGATTCTGCCATATAACGCACTTCTGAAGCAAAATATTGCTTCTGAGCAGATTCACAGAGTCAAAAATTTCTCAACGAGACTCAGAAAAAAACGATGATAACTCGCTAAAAACGAAAAATTTTGTGCATTTGAGGACGGATTCATGCGTATTATGTTGTATTGGATAGATTCATGTGATTTGCGATACATTGAAGCTGCTCAGAATGTGGTAATTTTGACTCATTTCAAACTTCATATAACTGCAGATAGCGCTCTGAGTACACGAAATAGGATGTTTTTGTCGATAGATTCATACATATTATGAGGTCCTGAATAGGAATATGAACTTTCTGATTGTGGAAATCTGCGCGGAAAAGCGTGATTTCGACTTATTCCAAAGTTTGTAAAACTGCAAATGGCACTCCAAAAACACGAAATATGATGTATTTGGTGCTAGATTCTGCCATATAACGCACTTTTGAAGCAAAATCTTGCTTCTGAGCAGATTTATAGAGTCAATAATTTCTCAACGAGACTCAGAAAAAACGCTGATATCTCGCTGGAAACGCAAAATTTTGTGCATTTGAGGACGGATTCATGCGTATTATCATTGATTAAATAATATATCATTTAATCAATGATACTAGTCTAAATTTGAACTATGAATATATTACTCTAGATCCGTACTAAGTCAGGACTACTTAGATCAGTTGATCAGTTCTAGTCGGCGACTATCATGCTCACTATGAATAAGGCTGATAGGTATTATCATCCGCTATTCTGTGTCCTGTCAATAAAAGAAAGCATATGTAAACCAATGTAAATATCACAGGAAATGCGTTGTTTGCAGAGGATAAAATGTTATAACTTGAAAAACTGAAGAAAATAGTATCGGAGTGACTCATTAATGTGCCGAATGATTTATCATCATTTTTAGCGGCAATTGTGGCTGTGAGATTCACAGACGAATCATAAATATTTCATATAAAAGTACGTATATTCAGTCAAAATTTCCATCTAAAGTTATGATCAGTTCAAAATTTTGATTGAAGTTATCTCAGTTCATTTAAAAATATATTTTTATCAAAATTTTTAGACACAATCGTAGAATCTAACCTCAATTTCAAGCAATAATTGATCAATATATTTATGTATAGGTACCTATTATATAAAATATATTATCTATTTACATATATACCTATATAAATATATTATAAGTATTACATATATAATCAATTATTTCTTTGATAAGTAGAATATTACAAGCCTACAATTTTTTATCAAGACATGCGATATAAAAAATTGCAAATAGTAGACTTCCATGATTTTTATCTCTTGGGTGAGAGCAGTAAAATGATGAATCTTCCAATAAATATGCATCGCAGTTTTTCTAGGAAAGTTAAAGATTACAAAGTTCGAAGATAAACAATAGAATTTTACATATTTAGAGATCCCAAAATGCAATGAATTTGTCAGATTGTTTTCAAAAATTGTATTACAGAATATAAATTAAAATTCCATAATGATATTCTGAGTAGGTATTCAATATTACTCTAATTATATATGATTGCAAACCGAATAATTTGATTCAACATTCGAAAACTGAAAATTCTAAATTGAAGCATGTAATTTGATCACAAATAATACATCATGCCAAAAATAAATAGTTTGATAGGCTCCGATATTATTTTATCACGTTTTTTTACCTAAAGATCAAACTATTTCGACTCAATCATTGCGTTTCCTGCGCTGTTCACATATGCTGAAGCGCTTTCTAAGGACACAGAATGGCGGATGATAATATTTATGTATTTAGTGCCTTAATATTACGCTTGAAACGCCATTTTTTTAAGCTAATGTTATTTTAATCGTTTGTTATTTGTAAACAGTGAGCTTATGTTACATTTTTTCTATTTCAAGTTTTTATTTATCATTTCAGTATATGTGTATTGATCAAATTCAGTCTTTCCTATTTACGATCTATTAATTTCCTTACTCTTTCTTCATTTATTAAATGTTTTGAGTTCAACATGAGTTTTCCTTCGAGAAAAGTGAATAATGTGAATTTAAATATTTAAAGACTATTTCCAAAGAACATGATTATCTATCTGCAAATAAATACAATTTGAAACGTTGATGCACAAAACTGGAATAATAGCAATGAAATTTAATCCTCAAACTCAAAAGTTTGTGAAGAGAAACCATCTTAAATATCATAATAACAAAATATGACTCTCTGAAAAACTGCGGTTCTAACATGTAAACAAGCATGTCCGATGCATGACTAAAAATGACAATACGACTTACATCCGACATTTTGGTTAATAACAGCGCTGCCATCGGTAATTTTACTCGCGAATGTGCTCGCGAATAATGACAGTCGTTCAGTGTCCGTGTTGCATACGATACTTTTTTTAACAATTGCACTGAAGTACCCCCAGTACTAAGCTTTTTAAATTAATTTGGATGTATCGAAACTATCTTATCGATTTAACTAACAGATTTTTCCAAATGCAATCACAATACAGTAAACTATACAATGAAACATAACTTACATGCTTTATTTTATTGATTGATATTTTTCACATTTTCTGTGCTATCCCGTTCACAATAAATGCACATACTATAACAAACACATTCTATAATATAAATTTCTTTCAAATATCAATTTGACATATATCAATGAAATAAGAAAAATCCAACGGCATCCATGATCCATGATCTACAATTTCTTTTTTACCCAGCGGACATTAATATCCATTAATTCCCAGTCAACAGAGAATTAATGAAAATTGTTACCATAGTTTTGGAATTGAGAACTTTCGAAGCAGAGGTCAGCTCAGTAATAAGGTACTTTCGGTGTACGTATTACAAAAATAAGTTTTACAAGAAAAATATAGATATGGTTTGATACACATGTATAACTAGAAAAAAAAAGAGATGGCGTTACTAGCGATTCACAATCGCAATGAGGATTTGTCAGTGGCACTTAAACGGTGCTGTATAACCTTTGACCAGAAATACTTCCTAATGGGGCGTGTTTGTTATTGGTGACTAAAATTAACCCGTAGCCACCAAGCGGTTATAAGCGAAACTATATTGTAAAGTGGATTCAATCTTAAGGTGAAACATCACCCGGAAGAACTATTTTAGCGCGAAATTTGAATTGATGAATCTTGTAGCAATATGTTTGATAAATACTTTCTTATAATAAATTAACAAAGTTTTTAGTGGCGTGTATATTAAAAATTAGATAATTTGTCAAAGTTTCATTACGTCTGCAATAAATCCGTATAAAATTAGTGCTAACGTATAAAATTAGGATGCAAATACCTCAGAGACTTTGAAAACTACTTATCTGGAGAAAATATATATACTAGGCGCTATAGTTGCAGTTATCATATGAAAATTTTCATGATAATTGAACTTGACAATTTTGAGAAAAAAAATAATCAGTGCTGAAAATATTAATTTCTCAGAGATTATCCAGTTTTTTGGGACAAAATTTGGTAGACTTATAGATGACATTATTCTTCAGAGTGCTGTGCGAAAATTATCGATTTTTATTAATTATTATTCCGTGTATAACCCTCAAAAAAATATATCATTTCCAAGAAATATTTAGCCATGGAATATAATTACTTTTGTCTTAATTAACCTTGCAGGGAATAAAAAAGTGTGAATGGACATCAGAGAAGTACCCAAAATATCGAGAATTTTAAGCAAAAAATCCAGTGGCCGATTCCAAAAAAAATTAATTATTCAAATATATATAGTTTTTGAATACAAGATTTTGATTTTCCTCCAATTTTCAATATGAATATTATACTTTTAGAAGTGCACAGAAAGGGTTATAAACGGAATATTAATTAATAAAAATCAAAAATTTTGGCACAGCACTCTGCAGAATAATGTCATCTATAAGTTTACCAAATTTTGTCCCAAAAAACTGGATAATCTATGAGAAATTAATATTCTCAGCACTAATTATTTTTTTTCTCAAAATTATCAAGTTCAATTTTAATGAAATTTTTTATATGATAAATGCAAGATTTATTGCAGACATAATGAAACTTTGACAAATTATCTAATTTTTAATATACACGCCCCTAAAAACTTTGTTAATTCATTATAAGAGAGTATTTATCAATGCTACAAGACTCATCAATTCAAATTTCGCGCTAAAATAGTTCTTCCGGGTGATGTTTCACCTTAAGGTGAAACATCACCCTGAAATACTAGCTATCTCTGTCTAGTCTAATCTTGCTTTGGAGTAAGTGAGGCTTATGAAAGGTCAGTGATTACAGCGGGATACACAAGAATTCAAATTTGACATTTCAGAAGAAAAACATTTTATAGAGAAATTTACGGAAATTAATGCTCGTATACAAAATAATTTTCCAAAGACATAAGTTTCAATACAATTATTCATAATGAGAATATGAAATTATGACATAAAAATGTCCCAACATTCACGCAAGAACTAATTTTGATAGTAACATGTTTTAAATAAAAAATTATGAGTTTTTCATTGAACCATAAAGGATAAAGTAAAGTAAAGGGTTATCTAATTTTGATAGAAAACTGGTCTTAAATTGAAAATTATGAATTTTCTATTGAACCGTAAAGTATACAGTACAAGTACAATAGAACATTATATGGAGCAAATGATCTTCACGGCTTTGTTGGCACACACGGACACTTGATTATCATGTCGCTATAGCGAGCACCATAAAATGTGTTTGCCTGATTAGCTGTTTCTTCGAAGAAGAATGGTTCGATGCTGCCTCCTGCCCAAAATTTGTACCAAACAGTGACACGTTGATGTGGATGCATGTTTCTCAACAATCACTCGTGGATTTTCTGAATCCCAAATGCGACAATTCTTACAATTATCGAAGCCATCAATATTAAAATGAGCGTCATCGGTGAAAATTATTTAGTTTGAAAAATCAAAATCCACTTGCAGTTTGATAATCTGTTCAACGAATTATCTTCGCTGTGTGTAGTTCGGAGGCTTCAATTCTTGAGTCAATGGAGCTTTGTTATCCTTTGTGAGTATACACTATAAAGAGCGTCTCGAAATAGCCAATTCTTGAACATGGTGTCGAATTAATGTTTTTGGACTCATGGCAATATCCTCACGAGTTGCTTCGATGTATTGTGTTGAATTTTGGAATTAATTCGTAGTTGTTTGCTTCATTTTTGTATTTGTCTTCATAATATTGAAAATAATGCAGACTCGAATCCAGTGTTATTTATTCGATTCGATTCGAATAATGCGTCACTTCAAATAATTCGCACAGCCCTTGTTACGTGATGTCATTATCTAGTTATAAATTTTGATGACGTCTCTCCTCTGCTTAATTTTATAGGCTATAGTTCAGCTCTTTGTTTTGGGAAAATAAAATGACAGATCCCAATAATAATTGATGGAAATAGATGTTGATATATACAACTTCAGAACTATGATACTTCAAATTCTTATCTGTATACTTCCATCTATAGAAGCATTCAGAAATCTGAAAAGGAAGAGTTCCACAAAATTAGATTTAAATTTATTTTTCAATTTATTTATTCAATGAACTCACTGTATCATTGAAACAGTCAGATTTGCTAGATTTCTTGAAACCGGAATTTCAAGCGCATTTTTAAAAAAAAATACGCTATTATATTTTCTTTGGCGGTCTGATGTGATTCTAGGTTTTCAGCAACTACAGCCCTTCAAACTCTTATCTGTATAATTTCATCAATTTTTCGTTTGAATTTTTGTTCGCATTGTTGCCTTGGTTACCTTAGTTACATTTAGATTTTTAGCTTTCAAAGATGTTATGATATGAGTGGAGAATTATATAATTCATATTAGTGCAATATTGAAAGTCGATCAATATTTCTCTAAGATCGTACAAAAAATATTGTGTATATCTTCGCTCGATCTGCAATCTCTAGCCTCAGTCTGCAAAGACCCACTTCCAATGTACAAATAACTATATTCCGAGATGGAAAGACCGGGCCCTAAAATAATAGTTATGATTAAAAATTACTGGGAAGCTACCAAATTTTATGTTAATTAATAATTACGAATAACAAGTATCTTGGATATTTGACTTGCGGATTAAAGTATTTACCCTTGATGTATTCATTAAGAAATTAATACTTGTAATTTATTTGGAGGTGAATATCTTGGGCCTTAGAGCAACGCAGATTCGGATCAAGTATTATTATTTGTAGAATGACAGATCCCAATAATAATTGATGGACATAAATAATAGTTATTTGTGTATCTAGGCCGTAAAGATTATCTTTTTTGGTCGAATCTGTTGTTTGCGGCCGAAGCGTAGCTGAGGCAGCAATTGGGTGAGACCAAAGAAGAACTGTAGGCCGAGGTGCACACAACGTTATTATTATTTAATCAATGGTATTATGTTGTATTGGATAGATTTATGTGATTTGTGATACTTTGAAAGTGCTCTGAATGTGGTAATTTTGACTTATTTCAAACTTCATATTACTGCAGATTGCGCTCTGAAAACACAGAATATGATGTTTTTGTCGATAGATTCATACATATTATAAGGTCTTGAATAGGAATATGAACTTTTTGATTGTGGAAATCTGCGCGGAAAAACACGAAATATGATGAATTTGGTGCTAGATTCTGCCATATAACGCACTTTTGAAGCCAAATCTTGCTTCTGAGCAGATTTACAGAGTCAAAAATTTCCCAACGAGACTCAGAAGAAACGCTGATAACTTGCTGAAAGCGCAAAATTTTGTGCATTTGAGGACAGATTCATGCGTATTATGTTGTATTGGATAGAATTATGTGATTTGCGATACTTTGAAACTGCTCAGAATGTGGTAATTTTGACTTATTTCAAACTTCATATAACTGCAGATAGCGCTCTGAAAACACAAAATATGATTCTTTTGTCGATAGATTTATACATATTATGAGGTCTTGAATAGGAATATGAACTTTTTGATTGTGAAAATATGCGCGGAGGAGCGTGATTTCGACTTATTCCAAAGTTTGTAAAGCTGCAAATAGCACTCTAAAAACACTTAATATGATGTATTTGGTGCAAGATTCTGCCATATAACGCACTTTTGAAGAAGAATCCTGCTGCCGAGCGGATTTACAGAGTCAAAAATTTCTCTTCGAGGCTCAGAAAAAGCGCTGATAACTCGCTGGAAACGCAGATTCTTGTGCATTATGTTGTATTGGATAGATTAGTTTGATTTGCGATACATTGAAACTGCTCAGAATGTGGTAATTTTGACTTATTTCAAACTTCATAGATTTGCAGATAGCGCTCTGTAAACACAAAATATGATGTTTTCGTCGACAGATATATACATATTATGAGGTCCTGAATAGGAATATGGACTCTCTGATTGTGAAAATCTGCGCGGAAAAGCGTGATTTCGACTTATTCCTAAGTTTGTAAAACTGCTGATAGCACTCTAAAAACACGGAATATGATGTATTTGGTGCTAGATTCTGCCATATAACGCACTTTTGTAGCAAAATCTTGCTTCTGAGAAGATTTACAGAGTCAAAAATCTCTCAACGAGACTCAGAAAAAACGCTGATAACTCGCTGGAAACGCAAAATTTGGTGCATTTCAAGACGGATTCATGCGTAATATGTTGTATTGGATGAATTTATGTGATTTGCGATACTTTGAAGTTGCTCAGAATGTGGTAATTTTGACTTATTTCAAACTTCATATAATTGCTGATAGCGCTCCGAAAACACGAAATATGATGTTTTTGTCGATAGATTCATACATATTATGAGGTCCTGAATAGGAATATAAGCTTTCTGATTGTGGAAATCTGCGCGGGAAAGCGTGATTTTGACTTATTCCAAAGTTTGTAAAACTGCAAATAGCACTCTAAAAACACGAAATCTGCGCGGAAAAGCGTGATTTCAACTTATTCCAAAGTTTGGAAACTGCAAATAGCACTCTGAAAACACGAAATATGATGTATTTGGTGCAAGATTCTGCCATATAACGCACTTTTGAAGCAAAATATTGCTTCTGAGCAGATTTACAGAGTCAAAAATTTCTCAACGAGACTCAAAAAAAACGCTGATAACTCGCTGGAAACGCAAAATTTTGTGCATTTGAGGACGGATTCATGCGTATTATGTTGTATTGGATAGATTTATGTGATCAGCGATACTTTGAAACTGCTCAGAATGTGGTAATTTTGACTTATTTCAAACTTCATATAACTGCAGATAGCGCTCGGAAAACACGAAATATGATGTTTTTGTCGATAGATTCAAACATATCATGAGGTCTTGAATAGGAATATAAACTTTTTGATTGTGAAAATTTGCGCGGAAAAGAGTGATTTCGACTCATTCCAAAGTTTGTAAAACAGCAAATAGCACTCCAAAAGCACGAAATATGATGTATTTGATGCTAGATTTTGCCATATAACGCACTTTCAAAGCAAAATCTTGCTTCTGAGCAGATTTACAGAGTCAATAATTTCTCAACGAGACTCAGAAAAAACGCTGATATCTTGCTGGAAACGCAAAATTTTGTGCATTCGAGGACGGATTCATGCGTATTATGTTGTATTGGATAGATTCATGTGATTTGCGATACTTTGAAACTGCTCAGAATGTGGTAATTTTGACTTATTTCAAACTTCATATAACTGCAGATTGCGCTCTGAAAACACAAAATATGATGTTTTTGTCGATAGATTCATACATATTATGAGGTCTTGAACAGGAATATGAACTTTTTGATAGTGAAAATCTGCGCGGAAAAGCCTGATTTCGACTTATTCCAAAGTTTGTAAAACTGCAAATAGCACTCTAAAAACACAAAATATGATGTATTTGGAGCAAGATTCTGCCATATAACGCACTTTTGAAGCAAAATCTTACTTCTGAGCAGATTTACAGAGTCAAAAATTTCTCAACAAGACTCAGAAAAAACGCTGATAACTCGCTGGAAACGCAAAATTTTGTGCATTTGAGGACGGATTCATGCGTATTATGTTGTATTGCATAGATATGACCTGTGCAGCTGTCAAAAAAAGTGAGTACAACTGCATACTTGGGAATACAAATATAGTTTGGTTTTGTGCAAAGTGTCTTAAAGTTAAGTCGAGTGATTCTTCAAATGAATCAAATGAAAGTGTTCATTCTATTCTAAGTGATTATCTAGAAATTTTTAAAAGGCAAGCAGATACAATTTTGGATTTAAAAAATGAGCTGAAACTCTTAAAACAAGATCTAAATGATGTCAACACCAATTTGTCAACAATAAATTCGACCTTGGCAGTCAAAACGGTCAGTACAAATTCATATTCTTCTGTTTGCAATGTTAATGATCAAGTAGTAGCAAGCTTACCGACTGTAAACAAAGAAAGTAATATCAAAAATAAGTCAATAGATGTCAATAGTTGTTCATTGCAGCAAGTCAAAATGAAAATTGATCCAGTACCAATTATTATTGATCATAATACTGCGAAAAAACCCAGAAAAAAGTCATCAACGGTTACTACTGACAATGTTGTAACAAACGAGAAAAATTTGCCAAGCAACAGTGCTGCTGAGTCAGATAACCAGTTCACCATTGTGGAAAGCAGGAGAAATACTAGAAAACGGAATATTATTTATGGTACAGGCTCTGAAAAAATACATAATGTGAAATTAACAGCGGCTCCTAGAATAGAGCACATTTTTGTGTCGCGCTTTGCAGCAGAAGTTACAGTCCAACACATTGAAGACCATTTGAAATCTCTTAATATCAAGAATTATGTTTGTGATCAATTGAAACCCAAATATAATACATACGCTTCATTTAAAATAAGTCTACCTGTCTCGTATCACGACATTATAATAAATCCTATCAATTGGCCTGTGGGCATTCTGATAAATAAATTTTACATGAAAAAAGTTCTGACTGGGAGTAATTTTTTAGGCATTCCACCAACGAAAAACAATTCTCCTTGAGATCCCCACAAGAAATTAAAATCTTCAATATAAATATTCGTAGTTTACGTAATAAAAGTAGTGAATTGGAAGTTTTTCTACAAGATCACATTCTCTCTCTAAATATTATTTGTTTAACTGAGCATTGGTTGAACCTTCACGAAATTGAGAACTACCAATTTGACAATTTTAGTTTAGCTAGTTATTACTGTAGATCAGATATAGGGGGCGGTGGTACTGCCATCTACATCCAATCAAGTATCACCACTGTTGCTATCACTTCAAGTGTTTCTGTAAATGAACAGCATTTCGAAAACTGTTGTATACAATGTAATTTCGATAATTTTGAATGTATAATTGTAAGTTTGTACAGATCACCATCAGCAGATATTGAACTGTTTTTTAATTGTTTATCAGATCTCTTATATGAACTTTGTTTCAATAATTTTGTATTTGTTTGTGGTGATCTTAATATTGACGGCATGAAATCAAACCATAATTTTGATACGTTAAATAACCTTTTTAATTCTTTTGGTATGGTATCATGTGTATCAGGTTACAGCAGAGTGGTTGGCTCAGCTAAGTCTCAAGTTGACCATATCTTTTCAAATATTGATTGTCACGTTCTCAAAGGTCATACAATACACTCTATTTTGTCAGATCATTTCTGTCAAGTAGTTACTATTTCTTATTGCCCACCTGCAGATAAATCAACTGTCTATAAAAGAATTTTTAGTCAAAGAAACAATAATTATTTTTGTTATCTACTTAGTACAGAAACCTGGCAAGATATTGCAAATGTAAATGATGTTAATACTAAATTCGATATATTTCATGATTATTTTTTGCACTATTTTGATACTGCTTATCCTGTAACCAAATTTCACACCCAAAAATCGAAAAAATCATGGATCACTGACAACATAAAAACTGAACGTAACAAACTTCACGATCTATATAAAATATGTGTTCAGCATGATTCTCCTAATCTTCATCAGTACTTCCTCAACAGGAAGAGGCAATACAGTGATTTGTTATTAAATACAAGAAAAGATTCTAATGAAAATTTCATATTGAGATCTCAGAACAAATCCAAAGCAGTATGGTCTGTCATTAACAAAGAGTTCAATAAAAATATAAACAAACAAGATCTTCAATTGAAAAATTCATCTGGAAATCTTGAAAATAATCCGCAGAATATTGCAAATATGTTTAGTGAACATTTTGGTAAAATAATTGGCAACGTGGATACTGCCACTAGCAGTTCTGAAAGTGCAACCATTGTAAATCATAGCTTCTACTTGACACCCACAGATATGCATGAGGTGTCCTCAATAATTCGTCAAATTTGCAGCAAAAACTCTTCTGGTTTTGATGAAATTCCCTGCTCTGTACTGCGTATTGCTGAACCTTACATTACGCTTTCCTTGAGTAATATAATAAATTTATCTCTAGAAACTGGTGTCTTTCCCGATAAACTGAAAGTTGCCAAGGTTATACCCATTTTCAAAAAGGGCTCAAAGGTGGATATAAATAATTATCGTCCGATTTCACTGTTATCAGTATTTAGCAAAATATTCGAAAAAATAATATACTCACGCCTAATCTCATTCTTGAATAGATTTGAAGTTGTGTCAGAGCACCAATTTGGATTCGTACCTAATAGAAGCACAATTGATGCTATATTTAATAATATCAATTTCGTTGCGAGTTGTTTGGATAAAAAGAAAACAGTGGGAGGAATTTTTTTTGATTTGAGTAAAGCTTTTGACTCTCTAAATCATGAACTGCTCCTCAACAAATTGTATAATTTTGGAATTAGAGGCACGGCTCAAAAATGGTTCTCTCCTTTTTTATCGGGAAGGACACAGTACGTTAATATTCAAAATTATGGCAGTATCATGAAAATAATTTCAAACCTATCATCAGTTGTCAGAGGTGTGCCGCAGGGCTCAATACTTGGTCCTATTTTGTTTATATTATATGTAAATGATCTTGATGTCACTTTAGATTGCAATAAATTATGTCAATTTGCTGATGACACCTCCTGTATAGTGAGTGCTGATTCCGTAGCCCAGTTTTCGTTACTAGCAAAAAACTCAATGGTTTCAATGTCAGAATGGTGTGCTAAAAATCACTTGATACTTAACTTCAGTAAAACTTATCTAATTTTATTTAACATACGTAATAAAAGTTTCGAAAATCCTCTTGTATATTTGGATAAAAAATCAGTTCCTACAGCTCCAAGTACTAAATTCTTAGGTTTATTCATTGATCCTGACTTGAAGTGGCAAAGCCAGATTCATCATTTAACAGCTCAATTATCCACAGCCTTCTATGCAATTTATAAAATAAGAAACATAGTACATATCAGTACACTGAAAATTTATTACTTTGCGCATGTGGAAAGTAGGTTAAGATATGGTATTATTTTTTGGGGAAACAGCCCTCATGTTCAAAAAATATTTATTGCACAGAAAAAAATTGTCAGATGTATGATAGGTGCTTCCCTAAGAACTCACTGCAAGAGAATTTTCATTGAATTGGGAATAATGACAGTTGCATCATTATATATTTATGAAATGGTTCTATTTGTTAGAAATAATGGCTTAGTATTTGTACGCAATAAGGATATGTATGTTAATATGCAAACAAGAAATTGTGACAATTTAAGTGTTCCCGTTCACAGGTCATCTTTCTTTGCCAATAGTACTCACAACATGGCAATAAAAATATACAATTCTCTGCCAAGCCAAATTAAGAGTATAAACAATTTAAAAGAATTGAAATCAAACTTGAAACAATTTCTTGTGAACAATAGTTTTTATAGTGTTAATGAATATTTAGATTGTATATTCAATTAATTTTTGTTTGACATTGTCTACTGTGTTTCCGCCTTACAGACAATGAAGTATATTATCATTATTATTATTATTATTTATGTGATTTGCGATACTTTGAAACTGCTCAGAATGTGGTAATTTTGACTTATTCCAAACTTCATATTACTGCAGATAGCGCTCTGAGAACACAAAATATGATGTTTTTGTCGATAGATTTATACATATTATGAGGTCCTGAATAGGAATATGAGTCTATTGATTGTGAAAATCTGCGCGGAAAAGCGTGATTTCGACTTATTCCAAAGTTTGTAAAACTGCAAATAGCACTCTAAAAACAAGAAATATGATGTATTTGGTGCTAGATTCTGCCATATAACGCACTTTTGGAGCAAAAATCTTGCTCCTGAGCAGATTGACAGAGTCAAAAATTTCTCAACGAGACTCAGAAAAAACGCTGATTACTCGCTGGAAACGAAGAATTTTGTGCATTTGAGGACGGATTTAGGCGTATTATGTTGTATTGGATAGATTTATGTGATTTGCGATACTTTGAAACTGCTCAGAATGTGGTGATTCTGACTCATTTCAAACTTCATATAACTGCAGATAGCGCTCTGGAAACACGAAATATGATGTTTATGTCGAAAGATTCATACATATTGTAAAATCCTGAATAGGAATATGAACTTTTTGATTGTGAAAATCTGCGCGGAAAAGCGTGATTTTGACTCATTCCAAAGTTTGTGAAACTGCAAATAGCACTCTAAAAACACGAAATATGATGTATTTGGTACTAGATTCTGCCATATAACGCAGTTTTGAAGCAAAATCTTCGTTCTGAGCAGATTTACAGCGTCAAAAATTTCTCAACGAGACTCAGAAAAGACGCTGATAACTCGCTGAAAACGCAAATTTCTGTGCATTTGAGGACGGATACATGCGTATTATGTTGTATTGGATAGATTTATGTAATTTCCGATACTTGGAAACTGCTCAGAATGTGGAAATCTTGACTTATTTCAAACTTCATATAACTGCAGATAGCGCTCTGAAAACACGAAATATGATGTTTTTGTCGATAGATTCATTCATATCATGAGGTCCTGAATAGGAATATGAACTTTTTGATTGTGAAAATCTGCGCGGAAAAGCGTGATTTCGACTTATTCCAAAGTTTGTAAAACTGCAAATAGCACTCTAAAAACACGAAATATGATGTATTTGGTGCTAGATTTTGCCATATAACGCACTTTTGAAGCAAAATTTTGCTTCTCAGCAGATTTACAGAGTCAAAAATTTCTCAACGAGACTCACAAAAACGCTGATAACTCGCTGGAAACGCAAAATTTTGTGCATTTGAGGACGGATTCATGCGTATTATGTTGTATTGAATAGATTTATGTGATTTGCGATACTTTGAAACTGCTCAGAATGTGGTAATTTCAACTTATTTCAAACTTCATATAACTGCAGATAGCGCTCTGAAAACTCTAAATATGATGTTTCTGTCGATAGATTCAGACATATTAAGAGGTCCTGAATGAGAATATGAACTTTTTGTAAGTGAATATCTGCGCGGAAAGGCGTGATTTCGACTTATTCCAAAGTTTGTAAAACTGCAAATAGCACTCTAAAAACACGATATATGTTGTATTCGGTGCTAGATTCTGCCATATAACGCACTTTTGAAGCAAAATCTTGCTTCTGAGCAGATTTACAGAGTCAAAAGTTTCTCAACGAGACTCAAAAAAAACGCTGATAACTCGCTGGAAACGCAAAATTTTGTGCATTTGAGGACGGATTCATGCGTATTATGTTGTATTGGATAGATTATGTGATTTGCGATACTTTGAAACTGCTCAGAATGTGGTAATTTTGACTTATTTCAAACTTCATATAACTGCAGATAGCGCTCGGAAAACACGAAATATGATGTTTTTGTCGATAGATTCAAACATATTATGAGGTCTTGAATAGGAATATAAACTTTTTGATTGTGAAAATTTGCGCGGAAAAGCGTGATTTCGACTCATTCCAAAGTTTGTAAAACAGTAAATAGCACTCCAAAAGCACGAAATATGATGTATTTGGTGCTAGATTCTGCCATATAACGCACTTTCAAAGCAAAATCTTGCTTCTCAGCAGATTTACAGAGTCAATAATTTCTCAACGAGACTCAGAAGAAACGCTGATAACTCGCTGGAAACGCAAAATTTTGTGCATTTGAGGACGGATTCATGCGTATTATGTTGTATTGCATAGATTTATGTGATTTGCGATACTTTGAAACTGCTCAGAATGTGGTAATTTTGTCTTATTTCAAATTCCATACAACTGCAGATAGCGCTCTGGAAACACGAAATATGATGTTTTTGTCGATAGATTCATACATATCATGAGGTACTGAATAGGAATATGAGCTTTTTGATTGTGAAAATCTGCGCGGAAGAGCGTGATTTCCACTTATTTCAAAGTTTGTAAAACTGCAAATAGCACTCTAAAAACACGAAATATGATGTATTTGGTACTAGATTCTGCCATATAACGCAGTTTTGAAGCAGAATCTTGCTTCTGAGCAGATTTACAGAGTCAAAAATTTCTCAACGAGACTCAGGAAAAACGCTGATAACTCGCTGGAAACGCAAATTTTGTGCATTTGAGGACGGATTCATGCGTATTATGTTGTATTGAATAGATTGTGGTAATTTTGACTTATTTCAAATTTCATACAACTGCAGATAGCGCTCTGGAAACACGAAATATGATGTTTTTTGTCGATAGATTCATACATATAATGAGGTCCTGAATGGGAATATGAACTTTTTGATTGTGAAAAATCTGCGCGGAGAAGCGTAATTTCCACTTATTCCAAAGTTTGTAAAACTGCAAATAGCACTCTAAAACACGAAATATGATGTATTTGGTGCTAGATTCTGCCATATAACGCACTTTTGAAGCGAAATCTTGCTTCTGAGCAGATTTACAGAGTCAAACATTTCTCAACGAGAATCAGAAAAATCGCTGATAACTCGCTGGAAACGCAAAATTTTGTGCATTTTCAGGACGGATTTATGCGTATCATGTTGTATTGGATAGATTCATGTGATTTACGATACTTTGAATCTGCTCAGAATGTGGTAGTTCCGACTTATTTCAAACTTCATATAACTGCAGAAAGCGCTCTGAAAACACGAAATATGATGTTTTTGTCGATAGATTCATACATATTATGAGGTCCTGAATAGGTATATGAACTTTTTGATTGTAAAAATCTGCGCGGGAAAGCGTGATTTCGACTTATTCCAAAGTTTGTAAACTGCAAATATCACTCTAAAAACTCGAAATATGATGTATTTGGTGCTAGATTCTGCCATATAACGCACTTTTGATGCAAAATTTTGCTTCATAGCAGATTTGCAGAGTCAAAAATGTCTCAACGAGACTCAGAAAAAACGCTGATAACTCGCTGGAAACGCAAAATTTTCTGCATTAGAGGACGAATTCATGCGTATTATGTTGTATTGGATAGATTTATGTAATTTGCGATACTTTGAAACTGCTCAGAATGTGGTAATTTTGACTTATTTCAAACTTCAGATAGCGCTCTGGAAACACAAAATATGATGTTTTTGTCGATAGATTCATACATATTATGAGGTCCTGAATAGGAATATGAACTTTTTGATTGTGAAAATCTGCGCGGAAAAGCGTGATCTCTACTTATTTCAAAGTTTGTAAAACTGCAAATAGCACTCTAAAAACACGGAATATGATGAATTTGGTGCTAGATTCTGCCATATAACGCACCTTTAGAGCAAAATCTTGCTTCTGAGCAGATTTACAGAGTCAAAAATTTCTCAACGAGACTCAGAGGAAACGCTGATAACTCGCTGGGAAACGCACAATTTTGTGCATTTGAGGACGGATTCATGCGTATTATGTTGTATTGGATAGATTCATGTGATTTGCGATACTTTGAGGAGCTGCTCAGAATGTGGTCATTTTGACTTATTTCTAACTTCATATAACTGCAGATAGCGCTCTAAAAACACAAAATAAGATAATTCTGTCGATAGATTCATACATATTATGAGGTCCTGAATAGGTATATGAACTTTTTGATTGTGAAAATCTGCGCGGGAAAGCGTGATTTCAACTTATTCCAAAGTTTGTAAATTGCGAATAGCACTCTAAAAACACGAACTATGATGTATTTGGTGCTAGATTCTGCCATATAACGCACTTCTGATGCAAAATCCTGCTTCTGAGCAGATTTACAGAGTCAGAAATTTCTCAACGAGACTCAGAAGAAACGCTGACAACTCGCTGGAAACGCAAAATTTTGTGCATTTGAGGACGGATTCATGCGTATTATGTTGTATTGGATAGATTTATGTGATTTGCGATACTTTGAAACTGCTCAGAATGTGGTAATTTTGACTTATTTCAAACTTCATACAACTGCAGATAGCGCTCTGGAAACACGAAATATGATGTTTTTGTCGATAGGTTCATACATATCATGAGGTCCTGAATAGGAATATGAACTTTTGGATTGTGAAAATCTGCGCGGAAAAGCGTGATTACCACTAATTCCAGAGTTAGTAAAACTGCAAATAGCACTCTAAAAACACAAAATATGATGTATTTAGTGCTAGAATCTGCCATATAACGCACTTTTGAAGCTAAATCTTGCTTCTGAGCAGATTTACAGAGTCAAACATTTCTCAACGAGACTCAGAAAAAACGCTGATAACTCGCTGGAAACGCAAAATTTTGTGCATTCCAGGACGGATTCATGCGTATCATGTTGTATTGGATAGATTTATGTGATTTATGATACTTTGAAACTGCTCAGAATGTGGTAATTCCGACTTATTTCAAACTTCATATAACTGCAGATAGCGCTCTGAAAACACGAAATATGATGTTTATGTCAAAAGATTCATACATATTGTGAGGTCCTGAATAGGAATATGAACTTTTTGATTGTGAAAATCTGCGCGGAAAAGCGTGATTTTGACTTATTCAAAGTTTGTAAAACTGCAAATAGCACTCTAAAAACACGAAATATGATGTATTTGGTACTAGATTCTGCCATATAACGCAGTTTTGGAGCAGAATCATCCTTCTGAGCAGATTTACAGCGTCAAAAATTTCTCAACGAGACTCAGAAAAGACGCTGATAACTCGCTGAAAACGCAAATTTCTGTGCATTTAAGGACGGATTCATGCGTATTATGTTGTATTGGATAGATTAATGTGATTTCCGATACTTGGAAACTGCTCAGAATGTGGTAATTTTGACTTATTTCAAACTTCATATAACTGCAGACAGCGCTCTGAAAACACGAAATATGATGTTTTTGTCGATAGATTCATTCATATTATGAGGTCCTGAATAGGATTATGAACTTTTTGATAGTGAAAATCTGCGCGGAAAAGCGTGATTTCGACTTATTCCAAAGTTTGTAAAACTGCAAATAGCACTCTAAAAACACGAAATATGATGTATTTGGTGCTAGAATTTGCCATATAACGCACTTTTGAAGCAAAATCTTGCTTCTTAGCAGATTTACAGAGTCAAAAATTTCTCAACGAGACTCAGAAAAAACGCTGATAACTCGCTGGAAACGCAAAATTTTGTGCATTTGAGGACGGATTCATGCGTATTATGTTGTATTGAATAGATTTATGTGATTTGCGATACTTTGGAACTGCTCAGAATGTGGTAATTTTAACTTATTTTAAACTTCATATAACTGCAGATAGCGCTCTGAAAACTCGAAACATGATGTTTCTGTCGATAGATTCATACATATTATGAGGTCCTGAATGAGAATATGAACTTTTTGATTGTGAATTTCTGCGCGGAAAGGCGTGATTTCGACTTATTCAAAGTTTGTAATACTGCAAATAGCACTCTAAAAACACGATATATGTTGTATTTGGTGCTAGATTCTGCCATATAACGCACTTTCGAAGCAAAATCTTGCTTCTTAGCAGATTTACAGAGTCAAAAATCTCTCAACGAGACTCAGAAAAAACGCTGATAACTCGCTGGAAACGCAAAATTTTGTGCATTTCAGGACGGATTCATGCGTATTATGTTGTATTGGATAGATTTATGTGATTTGTGATACTTTGAAACTGCTCAGAACGTGGTAATTTTGACTTATTTCAAACTTCATATAACTGCAGATAGCACTCTGAAAACACGAGATATGATGTTTTTGTCGATAGATTCATACATATTATGAGGTCCTGAATAGGTATATGAACTTTTTGATTGTGAAAATCTGCGCAGGAAAGCGTGATTTCGACTTATTCCAAAGTTTTAAACTGCAAATAGCACTCTAAAAACACGAAATATGATGTATTTGGTGCTAGATTCTGCCATATAACGCACTTTTGAAGCGAAATCTTGCTTCTGAGCAGATTTACAGAGTCAAAAATTTCTCAACTAGACTCAGAAGAAACGCTTATAACTCGCTGGAAACGCAAAATTTTGTGCATTTCAGGACGGATTCATGCGTATCATGTTGTATTGGATAGATTTATGTGATTTACGATACTTTGAAACTGCTCAGAATGTGGTAATTTTGACTTATTTCAAACTTCAGATAGCGCTCTGGAAACACAAAATATGATGTTTTTGTCGATAGATTCATACATATTATGAGGTCCTGAATAGGAATATGAACTTTTTGATTGTGATAATCTGCGCGGAAAAGCGTGATCTCTACTTATTCCAAAGTTTGTAAAACTGCAAATAGCACTCTGAAAACACGAACTATGATGTATTTGGTGCTAGATTCTGCCATATAACGCACTTCTGATGCAAAATCCTGCTTCTGAGCAGATTTACAGAGTCAGAAATTTCTCAACGAGACTCAGAAGAAACGCTGACAACTCGCTGGAAACGCAAAATTTTGTGCATTTCAGGACGGATTCATGCGTATTATGTTGTATTGGATAGATTTATGTGATTTGCGATACTTTGAAACTGCTCAGAATGTGGTAATTTTGACTTATTTCAAACTTCATACAACTGCAGATAGCGCTCTGGAAACACGAAATATGATGTTTTTGTCGATAGGTTCATACATATTATGAGGTCCTGAATAGGAATATGAACTTTTGGATTGTGAAAATCTGCGCGGAAAAGCGTGATTACCACTAATTCCAAAGTTTGTGAAACTGCAAATAGCACTCTAAAAACACGAAATATGATGTATTTAGTGCTAGATTCTGCCATATAACGCACTTTTGAAGCAAAATCTTGCTTCTGTGCAGATTTACAGAGTCAAACATTTCTCAACGAGACTCAGAAAAAACGCTAATAACTCGCTGGGAACGCAAAATTTTGTGCATTTCAGGACGGATTCATGCGTATCATGTTGTATTGGATAGATTTATGTGATTTACGATACTTTGAAACTGCTCAGAATGTGGTAATTCCGACTTATTTCAAACTTCATATAACTGCAGATAGCGCTCTGAAAACACAAATTATGATGTTTTTGTCGATAAATTCATACATATTATGAGGTTCTGAATAGGTATATAAACTTTTTGATTGTGAAAATCTGCGCGGGAAAGCGTGATTTCGACTTATTCCAAAGTTTGTAAACTGCAAATAGCACTCTAAAAACACGAAATATGATGTATTTGGTGCTAGATTCTGCCATATAACGCACTTTTGATGCAAAATTTTGCTTCTGAGCAGATTTACAGAGTCAAAAATGTCTCAACGAGACTCAGAAATAACGCTGATAACTCGCTGGAAACGTAAAATTTTCTGCATTTGAGGACGGATTCATGCGTATTATGTTGTATTCGATAGATTTATGTAATTTGCGATACTTTGAAACTGCTCAGAATGTGGTAATTTTGACTTATTTCAAACTTCAGATAGCGCTCTGGAACACAAAATATGATGTTTTTGTCGATAGATTCATACATATCATGAGGTCCTGAATAGAAATATGAACTCTTTGATTGTGAAAATCTGCGCGGAAAAGCGTGATTTCAACTTACTCAAAAGTTTGTAAAACTGCAAATAGCACTCTAAAAACACGTAATATGATGTATTTGGCGCTAGACTCTGCCATATAAAGCACTTTTAGAGCAGAATCTTGCTTCGGAGCAGATTAACAGAATCAAAAATTTCTCAACGAGACTCAGAAGAAACGCTGATAACTCACTGGAAACGCAAAGTTTTGTGCATTTGAGGACGGATTTATGCGTATTATGTTGTATTGGATAGATTCATGTGATTTGCGATACTCTGAAACTGCTTAGAATGTGGTAATTTTGACTTATTTCAAACTTAATATAACTGCAGATAGCGCTCTGAAAACACGAAATGAGATAATTCTGTCGATAGATTCATACATATTATGAGGTCCTGGATAGGTATATGAACTTTTAGATTGTAAAAATCTGCGCGAGAAAGCGTGATTTCAACTTATTCCAAAGTTTGTAAATTGCAAATAGCACTCTAAAAACACGAAATATGATGTATTTGGTGCTAGATTTAGCCATATAACGCACTTCTGATGCAAAATCCTGCTTCTGAGCAGATTTACAGAGTCAGAAATTTCTCAACGAGACTCAGAAAAAACGCTGATAACTCGATGGAAACGCAGAATTTTGTGCATTTGAGGACGGATCCATGCGTATTATGTTGTATTGGATAGATTTATGTGATTTGCGATACTTTAAAACTGCTCAGAATGTGATAATTTTGACTTATTTCAAACTTCATATAACTGCAGATAGCGCTCTGAAAACACGAAATATGATGTTTTTGTCGATAGTTTCATACATATTATGAGGTCCTGAGTAGGAATATGAACTTTTTGATTGTGAAAATCTGTGCGGAAAAGCGTGATTCCGACTTATTCCAAAGTTTGTGAATCTGCAAATAGCATTCTAAAAACACGAAATATGATGTATTTGGTTCTAGATTCTGCCATATAACGCACTTCTGAAGCAAAATCTTGCTTCTGAGCAGATTTACAGAGTCAAAAATTTCTCAACGAGACTCGGGAAAAACGCTGATAACTCGCTGGAAACGCAAAATTTTGTGTATTTGAGGACGGATTCATGCGTATTATGTTGTATTGGATAGATTTATGTGATTTACGATTTGGAACTGCTCGGAATGTGGTCATTTTGACTTATTTCAAACTTCATATAACTGCAGATAGCGCTCTGGAAACACGGAATATGATGCTTTTGTCAATAGATCCATACTTATTATGGAGTCCTGAATAGGAATATGAACTTTTTGATCGTGAAAATTTGCGCGGAAAAGCGTGATTCCGACTTACTCCAAAGTTTATAAAACTGCAAATAGCACTCTAAAAACACGTAATATGATGTATTTGGTGCTAGATTTTGCCATATAGAGCACTTTTGGAGCAAAATCTTGCTTCGGAGCAGATTTACAGAGTCAAAAATTTCTCAACGAGACTCAGAAGAAACGCTGATAACTCGCGGGAAACGCAAAGTTTTGTGCATTTAAGGACGGATTCATGCGTATTATGTTGTATTGGATAGATTTATGTGATTTGCGATACTTTGAAATTGCTCAGAATGTGGTAATTTTGACTTATTTCAAACTTCATATAACTGCAGATAGCGCTCTGAAAACACGAAATATGATGTTTTTATCGATAGATTCATACATATCATGAGGTCCTGAATAGGAATATGAACTCTTTGATTGTGGAAAACTGCGCGGGAAAGCGTGATTTCGACTTATTCCAAAGTTTGTGAATCTGCAAATAGCATTCTAATAACACGAAATATGATGTATTTGGATCTAGATACTGCCATATAACGCACTTCTGAAGCAAAATCTTGCTTCTGAGCAGATTTACAGAGTCAAAAATTTCTCAACGAGACTCAGAAAAAACGCTGATAACTTGCTGGAAACGCAAAATTTTGTGCAATTGAGGACGGATTCGTGCGTATTATGTTGTATTGGATGGATTCATGTGATTTGCGATACTTTGAATCTGCTCAGAATGTGGTAATTTTGACTTATTTCAAACTTCTTATAACTGCAGATAGCGCTCGGAAAGCACGAAATATGATGTTTTTGTCGATAGATTCATACATAATATGAGGTCCTGGATAGGAATATGAGCTTTATGGTCGTGAAAATCTGCGTAGAAAAGCGTGATTTCGACTTATTCCAAAGTTTGTAAAACTGAAAATAGCACTCTAAAAACACGGAATATGATGTATTTGGTGCTAGATTTTGGCATATAACGCACTTTTAAAGCAAAATCCTGCTTATGAGCAGATTTACAGAGCCCAAAATTTCTCAACGAGACTCGGGAAAAACGCTGATAACTCGCTGGAAACGCAAAATTTTGTGTATTTGAGGACGGATTCATGCGTATTATGTTGTATTGGATAGATTTATGTGATTTACGATTTGGAACTGCTCGGAATGTGGTAATTTTGACTTATTTCAAACTTCATATAACTGCAGATAGCGCTCTGAAAACACGGAATATGATTCTTTTGTCGATAGATTCATACATATTATGGGGTCCTGAATAGGAATATGAACTTTTTGATTGTGAAAATCTGCGCGGAAAAGCGTGATTTCGACTTACTCCAAAGTTTGTAAAACAGCAAATAGCACTCTAATAACACGTAATATGATGTATTTGGTGCTAGATTCTTCCATATAAAGCACTTTTGGAGCAGAATCTTGCTTCGGAGCAGATTTACAAAGTCAAAAATTTCTTAACGAGACTCAGAAGAAACGCTGATAACTCGCTGGAAACGCAAAGTTTTGTGCATTTGAGGACGAATTCATGCGTATTATGTTGTATTGGATAGATCTATGTGATTTGCGATACTTTGAAACTGCTCAGAATGTGGTAATTTTGACTTATTTCAAACTTCATATAACTGCAGATAGCGCTCTGAAAACACGAAATATGATGTTTTTGTCGATAGATTCATACAAATCATGAGGTCCTGAATAGGAATATGAACTCTTTGATTGTGGAAAACTGCGCGGGAAAGCGTAATTTCGACTTATTCTAAAGTTTGAAACTGCAAATAGCACTCTAAAAACACGAAATATGATGTATTTGGTGCTAGGTTCTGTTATATAACGCACTTTTAAAGCAAAATCTTACTTCAGAGCAGATTTACAGAGTCAAAAATTCCTCAACGAGACTAAGAAAAAACGCTGATAACTCGCTGGAAACGCAGAATTTTGTCCATTTGAGGACGGATTCATGCGTACTATGTTGTATTGGATAGATTTATGTGATTTGCGATACTTTGAAACTGCTCAGAATGTGGTAATTTTGACTTATTTCAAACTTCATATAACTGCAGATAGCGCTCTGAAAACACAAAATATGTTTTTGTCGATAGATTCATACATATCATGAGGTCCTGAATAGGAATATGAACTTTTTGATTGTGAAAATCAGCGCGGAAAAGCGTGATTTTGACTTATTCCAAAGTTTGTAAAACTGCAAATAGCACTCTAAAAACACGAAATCTGATGTATTTGTTGCTAGATTCTGCCATATAACGCACTTTTGAAGCAAAATCTTGCTTCTGAGCAGATTAACAGAGTCAAGAATTTCTCAACGAGACTCAGAAAAAACGCTGATAACTCGCTGGAAACGCAGAACTTTGTGCAATTGAGGATGGATTCATGCGTATTATGTTGTATTGGATAGATTTATGTGATTCGCGATACTTTGGAACTGCTCAGAATGTGGTAATTTTGACTTATTCCAAACTTTATATAACTGCAGATAGCGCTCTGAAAACACGAAATATGATGTTTTTGTCGATAGATTCATACATATAATGAGGTCCTGAATAGGAATATGAACTTTTTGATTGTGGAAATCTGCGCGGGAAAGCGTGATTTCGACTTATTCTAAAGTTTGTAAAACTGCAAGTAGCGCTCTTAAAACACGGAATATGATGTATTTGGTGCTAGGTTTCGCCATATAACGCAGTTTTGAAGCAAAATATAGCTTCTGAGCAGATTCACAGAGTAAAAAATTTCTCAACGAGACTCAGAAAAAACGCTGATAACTCAATGGAAACGCAAAATTTTGTGCATTTGGGGACGGATTCATGCGTATTATGTTGTATTGGATAGATTTATGTGATTTGCGATACTTTGAAACTGCTCAGAATGTGGTAATTTTGACTTATTTCAAACTTCATATAACTGCAGATACCGCTCTGAAAACACGGAATATGATGTTTTTGTCGATAGATTCATACATATTATGAGGTCCTGGATAGGAATATGAACTTATATATATATATATATATGAATATATATATATATATATATATATATATATATATATATATATATATATACATATATATATATATATACATATATACATATATATATATATATATGTATATATATATATATATATATTTGCGAGTTATTAATTACATACGATATTGCTGCATATAATACATTATACATCATGTAAGACGTCTCTCGCAACCCATTACCTAATAATCTCAATCTCTCCAATCTTCCTCTACCAAATTTCTTATTTCCATAGCCTCCCGTACTCCTTCAATCAACGTTCGCTTTGGCCTTCCTCTTTGCCTTCGCTGTGGAGGTCTTCACAGAAGTATTTTCTGGGACCATCTTTCTTCTTCCATTCTCTGCACATGGCCATACCATATTAGCCTTTTCTTCTCTATGCTGTCAATAATTGTCTCCTCTATACCCATCCGTCTTTTTATTTATGTGTTTGGGATTCGGTCCAGTTTAGTCAGGCCACAACTACGTCTCCAATACATCATCTCTGTCGCTTTCATTGTATTCTCGTTCTTTTCTGTAAATTCCCACGATTCGCTCCCATATGTAGCTATACTTTGTAAAATTACGTCATAAATAGTTTTCTTTGTTTTGGTCGATATGCTATTAGACCATAGTGTCGGGTGTAGTTGTCCAACTGCTCTCTTTGTCTGCGTCATTCTGCTTTTTATTCCTCCTCCGCTACCTCCAGTGCTTGTAAATATCGCCCCTAGGTATTTAAACTTATTTACGTGCTTAATTACAGAATCTTCTAGATCCAGATCAAGACCTTCTGCTCCTACTACCATGTACTGCGTTTTATCTGTATTAATTTGCAGGCCCCACTTTGCATATTCTACAACCAATTTTCTAAGCATGTAACTCATGTCTAAGTCATCCTCTGCGAACAGCACTTGATCATCTGCAAAATGTAGCGAATATAGGATGTCATCTTCTATTTGAATGCCCATATTCTCACACTGGCGCTTCCATTGTAGTAATGTTGTCTGTAAATATATTTTAAATAGAGAGGGGGCTAGACTGCATCCCTGTCTTACGCCTTTAGATACTGGAAATTTTTCTGATAGTGTTGTTCCAATTTTAACTTGACTTGTAGTGTCCGTATACAGACTTTTAACTGCTCTGATGTAGGTTTCATTCACATTTGAATTTTCCATTGAATCCATAATTTCTCTAGAAGCACACTATCATACGCTTTATGTAGGTCGATAAAGGCCAGATGCGTTTGTAATCCACACGCGAGTCTTTTTTCCAAGAGTTGTCGAAGTGTAAAAATATTGTCCGAGCAGGACTGTCCAGTTCGAAAGCCGCTATGCTCTTCGTCTTCACTGAGGTTCATATTTATTCTCTGACTTATAATTTTAGCATAAACCCGTCCTACTGAACTTATCACAGTAATACCTCTATAATTTTGGCATTCGTTCTCTTTTCCTTTTTTATGTATGTTGGAGACATAACCATTTCTCCAATCTTCTGGTAGTGAGTTACCCTGTAAACTCATGTTAAACAGTTGAGCTAACTTTTCGAATACTTGTAGCGGTGCGTTTTTCAATAGTTCATTTGGGATTCCCCCAGGTCCAGGTGCTTTCCTGTTCTTGAATCTGCTTACTGTTTTTTAACCTTTCTCGGCTGTTATTACTTCATGTTCTATGCAATTTATACTGCTGGTGGTTCGTTTGGGACATCCTGTAGAAATTCTGTTCTGTCCTCTTCAAATAATTTACTGTAATATTCCACCCATGTCTTTTTTGTTATGGGTTGCAGATTTGCCTTATTTTTCTCGTCATTTCTTATACTATTAATGAACTTCCATGATTCACTGGATTTAGTTCCACCCATATATTTGTTTATTTCCATGCATTTTTCTTACCACGCCCGATTGCTTTCATTGATTATATACTTCTTAGTTTCTCTACTTTGTCGTACATATTCTTTTCTGTCTTCTCCGTTCTTACTGCTCAACCATTTGTGGTATGCCTCCTTTTTGTCCTTTATTATTTTCTCCACTTCTTTGTTCCACCAAAACGGTTTCGTATTTTTTTTATTTGTATTTTTCAGGATTCCTAAGCTTTCACCTGCTGCTTGGTGAATTTTGTCTTTTATTTGATTGTACATTTCAGCTGGTGTTATTCCTTCATCAGGTACGGTTGCGATTTTTGCTGCCAACCTTAATTTATAGAGGAATATTCTTGAGTCATGTGATAGTGATTCGAGGTTATACTTGGGATCTTGAATTTTCTCTTTACCGGTTTCTTCTTCAACTATCACTGTTTGTCTGTTATTTGTGTACGGGA
>CAXDIG010000059.1:0-124315 GCA_963989225.1 Dromius quadrimaculatus
GAATTTGAACTGTTTGATTGTGAAAATTTGCGCGGAAAAGCGTGATTTCGACTTATTCCAAAGTTTGTAAAACTGCAAATAGCGCTCTGAAAACACGAGAAATGATGTATTTGGTGCTAGATTCTGCCATATAACGCATTTCTGGAGCAAAATCTTGCTTCTGAGTAGATTCACAGAATCAAAAATTTCTCAATGAGACTCTGAAAAAACGCTGATAACTCGCTGGAAACGCAAAATTTTGTGCATTTGGTGACGGATTCATGCATATTATGTTGTATTGGATAGATTTATGTGATTTGCGATACTTTGAAACCGCTGAGAATGTGGTAATTTTGACTTATTTCAAACTTCATATAACTGCAGATAGCGCTTTGAAAACACGAGATATGATGTTTTTGTTGATGGATTCATACATATTATGAGGTCCTGAATAGGAATATTAACTTTTTGATTGTGAAAATCTGCGCGGAAAAGCGTGATTTCGACTTATTCCAAAGTTTGTGAAACTGCGAATAGCACTCTAAGAAAACAAAATATGATGTATTTGGTGCTAAATTCTGCCATTTAACGCATTTCTGTATCAAAATCTTGCTTCTGAGCAGATTTACAGAATCGAAAATTTCTCAACGAAACCCAGAAAAAACGCTGATAACTCGCTGGAAACGCAAAATTTTGTGCATTTGAGGACGGATTCATGCGTATTATGTTGTATTGGATAGATTTATGTGATTTGCGATACTTTGAAACCGCTGAGAATGTGGTAATTTTGACTTATTTCAAACTTCATATAACTGCAGATAGCGCTCTGAAGACACGAGATATGATGTTTTTGTTGATGGATTCATACATATTATGAGTTCGTGAATAGGAATATGAGCTTCTTGATTGTGGAAATCTGCCCGGAAAAGCGTGATTTCGACTTATTCCAAAGTTTGTAAAACTGCGAAGAGCACTCTGAAAACACGAAATATGATGTATTTGGTGCTAGATTCTGCCATATAACGCATTTCTGAAGCAAAATCTTGCTTCTGAGCAGATTTACAGAATCAAAAATTTCTCAACGAAACTTAGAAAAAACGCTGATAACTCGCTGGAAACGCAAAATTTTGTGCATTTGAGGACGGATTCATGCGTATTATGTTGTATTGGATAGATTTATGTGATTTGCGATACTTTGAAACCGCTGAGAATGTGGTAATTTTGACTTATTTCAAACTTCATATAACTGCAGATAGCGGTCTGAAAACACGAGATATGATGTTTTTGTTGATGGATTCATACATATTATGAGTTCGTGAATAGGAATATGAGCTTTTTGATTGTGGAAATCTGCCCGGAAAAGCGTGATTTCGACTTATTCCAAAGTTTGTAAAACCGCGAAGAGCACTCTAAAAACACGAAATATGATGTATTTGGTGCCAGATTCTGCCATATAACGCATTTCTTAAGCAAAATCTTGCTTCTGAGCAGATTTACAGAATCAAAAATTTCTAAACGAAACTCAGAAAAAACGCTGATAACACGCTGGAAACGCCAAATTTTGTGCATTTGAGGACGGATTCATGCGTATTATGTTGTATTGGATGGATTTATGTGATTTGCGATACTTTGGAACCGCTGAGAATGTGGTAATTTTGACTTATTTCAAACTTCATATAATGCAGATAGCGCTCTGAAAACACGAGATATGATGTTTTTGTTGATGGATTCATACATATTATGAGGTCCTGAATAGGAATATGAACTTTCTGATTGTGAAAATTTGCCTGGAAAAGCGTGATTTCGACTTATTCCAAAGTTTGTAAAACTGCGAATAGCACTCTAAAAACACGAAATATGATGTATTTGGTGCTGAATTCTGCCATATAACGCATTTCTGGAGCAATATCTTGCTTCTGAGCAGATTCACAGAATCAAAAATTTCTCAACGAGACTCAGAAAAAACGCTGATAACACGCTGGAAACGCAAAATTTTGTGCATTTGGTGACGGATTCATGCATATTATGTTGTATTGGATAGATTTATGTGATTTGCGATACTTTGAAACCGCTGATAATGTGGTAATTTAGACTTATTTTAAACTTCATATAACTGCAGATAGCGCTCTGAAAACACGAGATATGATATTTTTGTTGATGGATTCATACATATTATGAGTTCCTGAATAGAAATATGAGCTTTTTGATCGTGAATATCTTCCCGGAAAAGAGTGATTTCGACTTATTCCAAAGTTTGTAAAACTGCGAATAGCACTCTGAAAACACGGAATATGATGTATTTGGTGCTAGATTCTGCCATATAACGCATTTCTGGGGCAAAATCTTGCTTCTGAGCAGATTTACAGAATCAAAAATCTCTCAACGAAACTCAGAAAAAACGCTAATTACTCGCTGGAAACGCAAAATCTTGTGCATTTGAGGACGGATTCATGCGTATTATGTTGTATTGGATAGATTTATGTGATTTGCGATACTCTAAAACCGCTGAGAATGTGGTAATTTTGATTCATTTCAAACTTCATATGACTGCAGATGGCGCTCTGAAAACACGAGATATGATGTTTTTGTTGATGGATTCATACATATTATGAGGTCCTGGATAGGAATATGGACTTTTTGATTGTGAAAATCTGCCCGGAAAAGCGTGATTTCGACTTATTCCTAAGTTTGCGAAACTGCCAATAGCACTCTAAAAACACGAAATATGATGTATTTGGTGATAGATTCTGACATATAACGCATTTCTGAAGCAAAATCTTGCTTCCGAGCAGATTTACAGAATCAAAAATTCCTCAACGAAACTCAGAAAGAACGCTGACAACTCGCTGGAAACGCGAAATTTTGTGCATTTGAGGACGGATTCATGCGTATTATGCTGTATTGGATAGATTTATGTGATTTGCGATACTTTGAAACCGCTGAGAATGTGGTAATTTTGACTTATTTCAAACTTCATATAACTACAGATAGCGCTCTGAAAACACGAGATATGATGTTTTTGTTGATGGTTCCATACATATTATGAGTTCCTGAATAGGAATATGAACTTTTTGATTGTGAAAATCTGCGCGGAAAAGCGTGATTTCGACTTATTCCAAAGTTTGTGAAACTGCGAATAGCACTCTAAGAACACGAAATATGATGTATTTGGTGCTAGATTCTGCCATATAACGCATTGCTGAAGCAAAATCTTGCTTCTGAGCAGATTGACAGAATCAAAAATTTTTCAACGAAACTCAGAAAAAACGCTGATAACTCGCTGGAAACGTGAAATTTTGTGCATTCGAGGACGGATTCATGCGTATTATGTTGTATTGGATAGATTTATGTGATTTGCGATACTTTGAAACCGCTGAGAATGTGGTAATTTTGACTTATTTCAAACTTCATATACCTGCAGATAGCGCTCTGAAAAAACGAGATATGATGTTTTTGTTGATGGATTCATACATATTATGAGTTCCTGAATAGGAATATGAACTTTTTGATTGTGAAAATCTGCCCGGAGAAGCGTGATTTCCACTTATTCCAAAGTTTGTAAAACTGCGAATAGCACTCTAAAATTACGAAATATGATGTATTTGGTTCTAGATTCTGCCATATAACGCATTTCCGAAGCAAAATCTTGCTTCTGAGCAGATTTACAGAATCAAAAATTTCCCAACGAAACTCAGAAGAAACGCTGATAACTCGCTGGAAACGCAAAATTTTGTGCATTTGAGAACGGATTCATGCGTATTATGTTGTTTTGAATAGATTTATGTGATTTGCGATACTTTGAAATCGCTGAGAATGTGGTAATTTTGACTTATTTCAAACTTCATATAAATGCAGATAGCGCTCTGAAAACACAAGATATGATGTTTTTGTTGATGGATTCATACATATTATGAGTTTCTGAATAGGAATATGAACTTTTTGATTGTGAAAATCTGCCCGCAAAAGCGTGCTTTCGACTTATTCCAAAGCTTGTAAAACTGCGAATAGCACTCTAAAAACACGAAATATGATGTATTTGGTGTTAGATTCTGCCATATAACGCATTTCTGAAGCAAAATCTTGCTTCTGAGCAGATTTACAGAATCAAAAATTTCTCAACAAAACTCAGAAAAAACGCTGATAACTCGCTGGAAACGCGAAATCTTGTGCATTTGAGGACGGATTCATGCGTATTATGTTGTATTGGATGGATTTATATGATTTGCGATACTTTAAAACCGCTGAGAATGTGGTAATTTTGACTTATTTCAAACTTCATATAACTGCATATAACGCTCTGAAAACACGAGATATGATGTTTGTGTTGATGGATTCATACATCTCATGAGTTCCTGAATAGGAGTATGAACTTTTTGATTGTGAAAATCTGCACGGAAAAGCGTGATTTCGACTTATTCCAAAGTTTGTAAAACTGCGAACAGCACTCTTAAAACACGAAATATGATGTATTTGGTGCTAGATTCTGCCATATAACGCATTTCTGAAGCAAAATCTTGCTTCTGAGCAGATTTACAGATTCAAAAATTTCTCTACGAAACACAGAAAAAACGCTGACAACTCGCTGGAAACGCAAAATTTTGAGCATTTGAGGACGGTTTCATGCGTTTTATGCTGTATTGGATAGATTTATGTGATTTGCGATACTTTGAAACCGCTGAGAATGTGGTAATTTTGACTTATTTCAAACTTTATATAACTGCAGATAGCGCTCTGAAAACACGAGATATGATGTTTTTGTTGATGGATTCATGCATATTATGAGGTCCTGAATAAGAATATGAACTTTTTGACGTGATAACGTCTTATAATTGGATAGAGCTGGCTGCACGCACGAAAAAACATGACTCATACGGCGTTACCTCGCTCGCTCTGAGGCGTTCCATTAGGTCATCACAAATGCCAATGATTATTTATCAATAAGAATGGATTAAATAGGTAGTTGATAAGATTATGATGTACTACTGTAATATGTTAAGAGACGACAGTTGTGTTAGAGACTTTATATGGGACGGGCGTGAAACATGATTTCAGGTGCAACGAAGTAATGAAAAGATTAATCCAATTGGGATATATTTGTTTTTGACGTGACAACGTCTTATAATTCAATGAAGCCGGCTGCACGCACGAAAAAACATAACTCATGCGGCGTTACCTCGCTCTGAGGCGTTCCATTTAAGGCTTGAAGTGCAAACGAGAGCGCGGAACGAGCGACAAAGAGGCACAATCGGCATACGCGTTCGGCAGCGTTCGACATCTGTCTCTCTCCTACTTGAGTGAGCGATGCGTCTACGTGGGCAGCTGCTATACATTTACATGTTTTCGTCAAGTATAAAGTGCAGTGAAAAGTGAATGTGGTGTCAATTGTTTATAGCAAAGATAATTGCGGCGATAAAGATAATGATTCTTCCGATATTAGATATATGTTCAGTGATATTTTGTCGAATATTCGTGCTTTCATTAATAAAATAAATAGCATCGGTCCGCTAGTACAGCGATTGTAGGTTATGCTATAATTGACAAAACTATAACAATAAGTTAACAGAACTATAAAGTGAATGATAGGTCACTATGATAATGCGCTTGCGCTCGAAATACATGTGTACAGAGTGAGTGGTTCCTAAGCAGTAGTCCTCAAACATGACATGTAAAAGTTTCATTATTTCGGTCCAACATGGAGAAGTTTGGTTCACCCTTCGAGGTGGTTTCCTCTCAAGTTCAGTCCCACAGGCGCGCGCAGCGCAAGTGCGGTTGTATTCAGAGATGTCTGTTAAAGCCGCGAGCGTAGCGAGCTAACCTACAACCATTGTTACACATAAATACTGTTTTAGTGCCACTGATAGAATTTGTTTTTACTGCAGAGACGCCAGTATCGCCATCTCTTTAAAATTGTGCGAAATGTATTAGTGACCTATTAGTCACTCTTACCTAGAACTATTTCACGATGAGTAAAGAATTAATGGCTTCACTATTCGATCGAAATAATTATCGAGCGTAGCAATGATTTCAAAAAATTAGAACATAAATGTTAAATCTTCCACATATCATAACAACGTGTCTGAAATGACAGGTTGGATCAGCCAGCCGTCAAAGGGAACAATTTTCTCCCATATCAAACACATTGAGGCGGGCTTTCCAAAATCTAGAGTTACAAAAATTTTAATGATGTTTCTAGATTTAAAATTTTAAATTTAGGATTTATGAACAATAATTCAATCACAGTTTATTCTTATAATAAATTATTCAAGATTATCACTTTTTCACAACAAGTTACGATTAAATTTGCGAAAATAATTGAGTAACTAATTGAACAACAACTTTCATTCAGTCTACTTGCTGAGAGAAATAATGTTGATACAAAATGAAGAAATAAAAAAATTGACATAATTGAATTTATGCGTACAAATAAATGTAACCTAATCAATTCAATTCCTGATTTCTATTTACCTCCTTCTCTATATCCATCCAAAATATCTAGAACCAATAAAATTGAAATTTTCTTTTCAAAAATGCAACCACTCCATCACTATTTTCTCATGACGTTGTCACGTTGAACTATCGTCAGTAAACCGATTTTACAGACAACCGATTTTTGTTGATGGATTCATACATATTATCAGTTACTGAATAGAAATATGAACTTTTTGATTGTGAAAATCTGCCCGGAAAAGCGTGATTTCGACTTATTCCAAAGTTTGTAAAACTGCGAATAGCACTCTAAAAACACGAAATACGATGTATTTGGTGCTAGATTCTGCCATATAACGCATTTCTGAAGCTAAATCTTGCTTCTGAGCAGATTTACAGATTCAAAAATTTCTCAACGAAACTCAGAAAAAACGCTGATAACTCGCTGGAAACGCAAAATTTTGTGCATTTGAGGACGAATTCATGCGTATTATGTTGTATTGGATAGATTTATGTGATTTGCGATACATTGAAACCGCTGAGAATGTGGTAGCTTTGACTTATTTTAAACTTCATATAACTGCAGATAGCGCTCTGAAAACACGAGATATGATGTTTTTGTTGATGGATTCATACATATCATGAGTTCCTGAATAGGAATATGAACTTTTTGATTGTGAAAATCTTCCCGGAAAAGCGGGATTTCAACTTATTCCAAAGTTTGTAAAACTGCGAATAGCACTCTCAAAACACGAGATATGATGTATTTGGTGCTAGATTCTGCCATATAACGCATTTCTGAAGCAAAATCTTACTTCTGAACAGATTTACAGAATCAAAAATTTCTCAACGAAACTCAGAAAAAAACGCTGATAACTCGCTGGAAACGCAAAATTTTGTGCATTTGAGGATGGATTCATGCGTATTATGTTGTATTGGATAGATTTATGTGATTTTCGATACTTTGAAACCGCTGAGAATGTGGTAATTTTGACTTATTTCAAACTTCATATAACTGCAGATAGCGCTCTGAAAACACGAGGTATGATGTTTTTGTTGATAAATTCATACATATTATGAGTTCCTGAATAGGAATATGAACTTTTTGATTGTGAAAATCTGCCCGGAAAAGCGTGATTTCGACTTATTCCAAAGTTTGTAAAACTGCGAATAGCACTCTGAAAACACGAAATATGATGTATCTGGTGCTAGATTCTGCCATATAACGCATTTCTGAAGCAAAATCTTGCTTCTGAGCAGATTTACAGAATCAAAAATTCCTCAACAAAACTCAGAAGGAACGCTGATAACTCGCTGGAAACGCAAAATTTTGTGCATTTGAGGATGGATTCATGCGGATTATGTTGTATTAAATAGATTAATGTGATTTGCGATACTCTGAAACTGCTCAGAATGTGGTAATTTTGACTTATTTCAAACTTCATATATCTGCAGATAGCGCTCTGAAAACACGAATTATGATGTTTTTGTCGATAGATTCATACATATTATGAGGTCTTGAATAGGAATATGAACTTTTTGATTGTAAAAATCCGCGCGGAAAAGCGTGATTCTGACTTATTCCAAAGTTTGTAAAACGGCAAATAGCACTCTAAAAACACGAAATATGATGTATTTGGTGCTAGATTCAGCCATATAACGCACTTTTGAAGCAAAATCTTGCTTCCAAGCAGATTTACAGAGTCAAAAATTTCTCAACGAGACTCAGAAAAAACGCTGATAACTCGCTGGAAACGCAAAATTTTGTGCATTTGAGGATGGCTTCATGCGGATTATGTTGTATTAAATAGATTCATGTGATTTGCGATACTTTGAAACTGCTCAGAATGTGGTAATTTCGACTTATTTTAAAGTTCCTATAACTGCAGATAGCGCTCTGAAAACACGAAAGATGATGTTTTTGTCGATAGATTCATACATATTATGAGGTCCTGAATAAAAATATGAACTTTTTGATTGTGAAAATCTGCGCGGAAAAGCGTGATTTTGACTCATTCCAAAGTTTGTAAAACTGCAAATAGCACTCTGAAAACACGAAATATGAAGTATTTGGTGCTAGATTCTGCCATATAACGCACTTTTGAAGCAAAATCTTGCTTGTGAGCAGATTTACAGAGTCAAAAATTTCTCAACGAAACTCGGAGAAAACGCTGAAAACTCGCTGGAAACGCAAAATTTTGTGCATTTGAGGACGGATTTATGCGTATTATGTTGTATTGGATAGATTTATGTGATTTGCGATACTTTGAAACTGCTCAGAATGTGGTAATTTTGACTTATTTCAAACTCCATATAACTGCAGATAGCGCTCTGAAAACACGAAATATGATGTTTTTGTCGATAGATTCATACATATTATGAGGTCCTGAATAGAAATATGAACTTTTTGATTGTGAAAATCTGCGCGGAAAAGCGTGATTTCGACTTATCCCAAAGTTTGTAAAACTGCAAATAGCACTCTAAAAACACGAAATATGATGTATTTGGTGCTAGATTCTGCCATATAACGCACTTTTGTAGCAAAATCTTGCTTCTGAGCAGATTCACAGAGCCAAAAATCTCTCAACGAGACTCAGAAAAAACGCTGATTACTCGCTGGAAACGCAAAATTCTGTGCATCTGAGGATGTGGTCATGCGTATTATGTTGTATTGGATAGATTCATGTGATTTGCGATACTTTGAAACTGCTCAGAATGTGGTAATTTTGACTTATTTCAAACTTCATATATCTGCAGATAGCGCTCTGAAAACACGAATTATGATGTTTTTGTCGATAGATTCATACCTACTATAAGGTCTTGAATAGGAATATGAACTTTTTGATTGTAAAAATCCGCGCGGAAAAGCGTGATTCTGACTTATTCCAAAGTTTGTAAAGCGGCAAATAGCACTCTAAAAACACGAAATATGATGTATTTTGTGCTAGATTCAGCCATATAACGCACTTTTGAAGCAGAATCATTCTTCTAAGCAGATTTACAGAGTCAATAATTTCTCAACGAGATTCAGAAAAAACGCTGATAACTCGCTGGACACGCAAAATTTTGTGCATTTGAGGATGGATCCATGCGGATTATGTTGTATTGAATAGATTTATGTGATTTGCGATACTTTGAAACTGCTCAGAATGTGGTAATTTCGACTTATTTCAAACTTCCTATAACTGCAGATAGCGCTCTGAAAACACGAAAGATGATGTTTTGGTCGATAGATTCATACATTTTATGAGGTCCTGAATGGGAATATTAACTTTTTGATCGTGGAAATCTGCGCGGAAAAGCGTGATTTCGACTTATTCCAGAGTTTGAAAACTTCAAATAACACTCTAAAAACACGAAATATGATGTATCTGGTGCTAGATTCTGCCATATAACGCATTTCTGAAGCAAAATCTTGCTTCTGAGCAGATTTACAGAATCAAAAATTCCTCAACGAAACTCAGAAAAAACGCAGATTACTCGCTGGAAACGCAAAATTTTGTGCATTTGAGGACGGATTCATGCGTATTATGTTGTATTGGATAGATTTATGTGATTTGCGATACTTTGAAACAGCTGAGAATGTGGTAATTTTGACTTATTTCAAACTTCATATAACTGCAGATAGCGCCCTGAAAACACGAGATATGATGCTTTTGTTGATGGATTCATACATATTATGAGTTCCTGAATAGGAATATGAACTTTTTGATTTTGAAAATCTGCCCGGAAGAGCGTGATTTCGACTTATTCAAAAGTTTGTAAAACTGCGAATAGCACTCTAAAAACACGAAATGTGATGTATTTGGTGCTAGATTCTGCCATATAACGCATTTCTGAAGCAAAATCTTGCTTCTGAGCAGATTTACAGAATCAAAAATTTCTCAGCGAAACTCAGAAAAAACGCTGATAACTCGCTGGAAACGCAAAATTCTGTGCATTTGAGGACGGATTCATGCGTATTTTGTTGTATTGAATAGATTTATGTGATTTGCGATACTTTGAAACCGCTGAGAATGTGGTAATTTTGACTTATTTCAAACTTCATATAACTGCAGATAGCGCTCTGAAAACACGAGATATGATGTTTCTGTTGATGGATTCATACATATCATGAGTTACTGAATAGGAATATGAACTTTTTGATTGTGAAAATCTGCGCGGAAAAGCGTGATTTCGACTTATTCCAAAGTTTGTAAAACTGCAAATAGCACTCTGAAAACACGAGATATGATCAATTTGGTGCTGGATTCTGCCATATAACGCACTTCTGAAGCAAAATCTTGCTTCTGAGCAGATTTACAGAGTCAAAAATTTCTCAACGAGACTCAGAGAAAACGCTGATAACTCGCTGGAAACGCAAAATTTTGTGCATTTAAGGACGGATTCATGCGTATTATGTTGTATTGGATAGATTTATGTGATTTGCGATACTTTGAAACTGATCAGAATGTGGTAATTTTGACTCATTTCAAACTTCATATAACTGCAGATAGCGCTCTGAAAACACGAAATATGATGTTTTGTCGACAGATTCATCCATATGATGAGGTCCTGAATAGGAATATGAACTTTTTGATTGTGAAAATCCGCGCGGAAAAGCGTGATTTCGGCTTGTTTCAAAGTTTGTAAAACTGCAAATAGCACTCTAAAAACACGAAATATGATGTATTTGGTGCTAGATTCTGCCATATAACGCCCTTTTGAAGCAAAATCTTGCTTCTGAGCAGATTTACAGAGTCAAAACTCTCTCAATGAGACTCAGAAAAAACGCTGATTACTCGCTGGAAACGCAAAATTTTGTGCATTTGAGGTCGGATTCATGCGTATTATGTTGAATTGGATCGATTTATGTGATTTGCGATACTTTGAAACTGCTCAGAATGTGGTAATTTTGACTTATTTCAATCTTCATATAACTGCAGATTGCGCTCTGAAAACACGAAATATGATGTTCTTGTCAATAGATTCATACATATTATGAGGTCCTGAATAGAAATATAAACTTTTTGATTGTGAAAATCTGCGCGGGAAAGCGTGATTTCGACTTATTCCAGAGTTTGTAAAACTGCAAATAGCACTCTAAAAACACGAAATATGATGTATTTGGTGCTAGATTCTGCCATATAACGCACTTTTGCAGCAAAATCTTGCTTCTGAGCAGATTTACAGAGCCAAAAATCGTTCAACGAGACTCAGAAAAAACGCTGCTTACTCGCTGGAAACGCAAAATTCTGTACATTTGAGGATGTGTTCATGCGTATTATGTTTTATTGGATAGATTTATGTGATTTGCGATACTTTGAAACTGCTCAGAATGTGGTAATTTTGACTTATTTCAAACTTCATATATCTGCAGATAGCGCTCTAAAAAACACGAAATATGATTTTTTTGTCGATAGATTCATACATATTATGAGGTCCTGAATAGGAATATGAACTTTTTGATTGTGAAAATCTGCGCGGAAAAGCGTGATTTTGACTCATTCCAAAGTTTGTAAAACTGCAAATAGCACTCTAAAAACACGAAATATGATGTATTTGGTGCTGGATTCTGCCATATAACGCACTTTCGAAGCAAAATCTTGCTTCTGAGCAGACATACAGAGTCAAAATTTTCTCAACGAGACTCAGGAAAAACGCTGATTACTCGCTGGGAACGCAAAATTTTGAGCATTCGAGGACGGATTTATGCGTATTATGTTGTATTGGTTAGATTTATGTGATTTGCGATACTTTGAAACTGCTCAGAATGTGGTAATTTTGACTTATTTCAAACTTCATATAACTGCAGATAGCGCTCTGAAAACACGGAATATGATGTTTTTGTTGATAGATTCATACATATTATGAGGTCCTGAATAGGGATATGAACTTTTTGATTGTGAAAATCTGCGCGGAAAAGCGTGATTTCGACTTATTCCAAAGTTTGTAAAACTGCAAATAGTACTCTGAAAACACGAAATATGATGTATTTGGTGCTAGATTCTGCCATATAACGCACTTTTGAAGCAAAATCTTCCTTCTGAGCAGATTTACAGAGTTAAAAATTTCTCAACGAGACTCAGAAGAAACGCTGATAACTCGCTGGAAACGCAAAATTTTTTGCATTTGAGGACGGATTCATGCGTATTATGTTGTATTGGAACGATTTATGTGATTTGCGATACTTTGAAACTGCTCGGAATGTGGTAATTTTGACTTATTTCGATTTTCATATAACTGCAGATAGCGCTCTGAAAACACTAAATATGATGTCTTTGTCTATAGATCCATACATATTATGAGATCCTGAATAGGAATATAAACCTTTTGATTGTGAAAATCTGCGCGGAAAAGCGTGATTTCGAATTTTTCCAAAGTTTGTGAAACTGCAAATAGCACTCTAAAAACACAAAATATGATGTATTTGGTGCTAGATTCTGCCATATAACGCACTTTTCAAGCAAATTCTAGCTTCTGAGCAGATTTTCAGAGTCTAAAATTTCTCAACGAGACTCAGAAAAAACGCTGATAACTTGCTGGAAACATGAAATTTTGTGCATTTGAGGACGGATTCATGCGTATTATGTTGTATTGGATAGATTTATGTGATTTGCGATACTTTGATACTGCTCAGAATGTAGTACTTTTGACTTATTTCAAACTTCATATAACTGCAGATAGCGCTCTGAAAACACGAAATATGATGTTTTTGTCGATGGATTCATACATATTATGAGGTCCTGAATAGAAAATATGAACTTTTTGATTGTGAAAATCTGCGCGGAAATGCGTGATTTCGACTTTTCCCAAAGTTTGTGAAACTGCAAATAGCACTCTAAAAACACAAAATATGATGTATTTGGTGCTAGATTCTGCCATATAACTCACTTTTGAAGCAAATTCTTGCTTCTGAGCAGATTTTCAGAGTCAAAAATTTCTCAACGAGACTCAGAAAAACGCTGATAACTCGCTGGAAACGCAAAATTTTGTGCATTTGAGGACGGATTCATGCGTATTATGTTGTATTGCATAGATTTATGTGATTTGCGATACTTTGATACTGCTCGGAATGTGGTAATTTTGACTTATTTCAAACTTCATATAACTGCAGATAGCGCTCTGAAAACACAGAATATGATGTTTTTGTCGATAGATATATACATATTACGACGTCCTGAATAGGAATATGATCTTTTTGATTGTGGAGATCTGCGCGGAAACGCGTGATTTCGACTCATTCCAAAGTTTGTAAAACTGCAAATAGCACTCTAAAAACACGAAATATGATGTATTTGGTGCTAGATTCTGCCATATAATACACTTTTGAGGCAAAATCTTACTTCTGAGCAGATTTACAGAGTTAAAAATTTCTCAACGAGACTCGGAAAGAACGCTGATAACTCGCTGGAAACGCAAAATTTAGTGCATTTGAGGACGGTTTCATGCGTATTATGTTGTATTGGATAGATTTATGTGATTTGCGATACTTTGAAACTGCTCAGAATGTAGTAATTTTGACTCATTTCAAACTTCATATAACTGCAGATAGCGCTCTGGAAACACGGAATATGATGTTTTTGTTGATACATTCATACATATTATGAGGTCCTGAATAGGGATATGAACTTTTTGATTGTGAAATTCTGCGCGGAAAAGCGTGATTTCGACTTATTCAAAAGTTTGTAAAACTGCAAATAGTACTCTGAAAACACGAAATATGATGTATTTGGTGCTAGATTCTGCCATATAACGCACTTTTAAAGCAAAATCTTGCTTCTGAGCAGATTCACAGAGTCAAAAATTTCTCAACGAGACTCAGAAAAAACGCTCATAGCTCGCTGGAAACGCTGAATTTTGTGCATTTGAGGACGGATTCATGCGTATTATGTTGTATTGGATAGATTTATGTGATTTGCGATACTTTGAAACTGCTCAGAATGTGGTAATTTTGACTTATTTCAAACTTCATATAACTGCAGATAGCGCTCTGCAGACATAAAATATGATGTTTTTGTCGATAGATTCATACATATTAGGAGGCCTTGATCAGGAATATGAACTTTTTGATTGTGAATATCTGCGCGGAAAAGCGTAATTTTGACTTATTCCAGAGTTCGTAAAACTGCAAATAGCACTCTAAAAACACGAAATATGATGTATTTGGTGCTAGATTCTGCCATATAATGCACTGCAAATAGCACTCTAAAAACACGAAATATGATGTATTTGGTGCTAGATTCTGCCATATAATGCACTTTTGAGGCAAAATCTTACTTCTTGAGCAGATTTACAGAGTTAAAAATTTCTCAACGAGACTCGGAAAGAACGCTGATAACTCGCTGGAAACGCAGAATTTTGTGCATAAAGGACGGATTAATGCGTATTATGTTGTATTGGATAGATTTATGTGATTTGCGATACTTTGAAACTGATCAGAATGTGGTAATTTTGACTTATTTCAAACTTCATATAACTGCAGATAGCGCTCTAAAAACACGAAATATGATGTTTTTGTCGATAGATTCATACATATTATGAGGTCCTGAATAGGAATATAAACTTCTTGATTGTGAAAATCCGCGCGAAAAAGCGTGATTTCGACTTATTCCAAAGTTTCTTAAACTGCAGATAGCACTCTAAAAACACAAAATATGATGTATTCGGTGCTAGATTCTGCCATATAACGCACTTTTGAAGCAAAATCTTGCTTCTGAGCAGATTTACAGAGTCAAAAATTTCTCAACGAGACTCAGAAAAAACGCTGATAACTCGCTGGAAACGCAAAATTTTGTGCATTTGAGGACGGATTCATGCGTATCATGTTGTATTGGATAGATTTATGTGATTTGCGATACTTTGAAACTGATCAGAATGTGGTAATTTTGACTTATTTCAAACTTCATATAACTGCAGATAGCGCTCTAGAAACACGAAATATGATGTTTTTGTCGATAGATTCATACATATTATGAGGTCCTGAATAGGAATATAACTTTTTGATTGTGAAAATCCGCGCGGAAAAGCGTGATTTCGACTTATTCCAAAGTTTGTAAAACTGCAAATAGCACTCTGAAAACCACGAAAATATAATGTATTTGGTGCTAGATTCTGCCATATAACGCACTTTTGAAGCTAAATCTTACTTCTAAGCAGTTTCAAAGTATCGCAAATCACATAAATCTATCCAATACAACATAATACGCATGAATCCGTCCTCAAATGCACAAAATTTTGCGTTTTCAGCGAGTTTTTAGCGTTTTTTTTGAGTCTCGTTCAGAAAGTTTTGACTCTGTAAATCTGCTCAGAAGCAAGATTCTGCTTTAGAAATGCGTTATATGGCAAAATCTAGCACCAAATACATTATATTTTCCTGTTTTTAAAGTGCTATTCGCAGTTTTACAAACTTTGGAAAAAGTCGAAATCACGCTTTCCCGGAAAGTTTTTCACAATCAAAAAGTTCATATTCCTATCCAGGAACTCATAATATGTATGAATCCATCAACAAAAACATCATATCTCGTGTTTTCAGAGCGCTATCTGCAGTTATATGAAGTTTGAAATAAGTAAAAATTACATTCTCAGCGGTTTCAAAGTATCGCAAATCACATAAACCTATCCAATACAACAAAATACGCATGAATCCGTCCTCAAATGCACAAAATTTTGCGTTTCCAGCGAGTTATCAGCGTTCTTTCTGAGTTTCGTTGGGAAATTTCTGATTCTGTAAATCTGCTCAGAAGCAAGATTTTGCTTCAGAAATGCGTTATATGGCAGAATCTACCACCAAATACATCATATTACGTGTTTTTAGAGTGCTATTCGCAGTTTAACAAACTTTGAATAAGTCGAAATCACGCTTTTCCGCGCAAAATTTTCACAATCAAACAGTTCATATTCCTATTCAGGACCTCATAATATGTATGAATCCATCAACAAAAACATCATATCTCGTGTTTTCAGAGCGCTATCTGCAGTTATATGAAGTTTGAAATAAGTCAAAATTACCACATTCTCAGCGGTTTCAAAGTATCGCAAATCACATAAATCTATCCAATACAACATAATACGCATGAATCCGTCCTCAAATGCACAGAATTTTGCGTTTCCAGCGAGTTATCAGCGCTTTTTCTGAGTCTAGTTGAGAAATTTTTGACTGTGTAAATCTGCTCCGAAGCAAGATTTTGCTTCAAAAGTGCGTTATATGGCAGAATCTAGCACTAAATATGTACATCATATTTCGTGTTTCTAGAGTGCTATCTGCAGTTTTACAAACTTTGGAATAAGTCGAAATCACGCTTTTCCGCGCGGATTTTCTCAATCAGAAAGTTCATATTCCTATTCAGGACCTCATTATATGTATGAATCTATCGACAAAAACATCATATTCCGTGTTTTCAGAGCGCTATCTGCAGTTATATGAAGTTTGAAATAAGTCAAAATTACCACATTCTGAGCAGTCCCAAAGTATCGCAGATCACATAAATCTATCCAATACAACATAATACGCATGAATCCGTCCTCAAATGCACAAAATTTTGCGTTTCCAGCGAGATATCAGCGTTTTTTCTGAGTCTCGTTGAGAAATTTTTGACTCTGTAAATCTGCTCAGAAGTAAGTTTCTGCTTCAAAAGTGCGTTATATGGCAGAATCTAACACCAAATACATCATATTTCGTGTTTTCAGAGTGCCATTTGCAGTTTTACAAACTTTGGGAAAAGTCGATATCACGCTTTTTCGCGCAGAATTTCACAATCAAAAAGTTCATATTCCTATTCAGGAACTCATAATATGTATGAATCCATCAACGAAAACATCATGTCTTGTGTTTTCAGAGCGCTATCTGCAGTTATATGAAGTTTGAAAAAAGTCAAAATTACCACATTCTCAGCGGTTTCAAAGGATCGCAAATCACATAAATACATCCTATACAACATAATACGCATGAATCCGTCCACAAATGCACAAAATTTTGCGTTTCCAGCGAGTTATCAGCGTTTTTCCTGAGTTTCGTTGAGAAATTTTTGATTCTGTAAATCTGCTCAGAAGCAAGATTCTGCTCAAGAAATGCGTTATATGGCAGAATCTAGCTCCAAATACATCATATTTCGTGTTTTTAGAGTGCTATTCGCAGTTTTACAAACTTTGGAATAAGTCGAAATCACGCTTTTCCGGGCAGATTTTCACAATCAAAAAGGTCATATTCTCATTCAGGAACTCATAATATGTATGAATCCATTAACAAAAATAACATATCTCGTGTTTTCATGAGAGCTATCTGCAGTTATATGAAGTTTGAAATAAGTCAAAATTACCACATTCTCAGCGGTTTCAAAGTATCGCAAATCACATATATCTATCCAATACAATATAATACGCATGAATCTGTCCTCAAATGCACAAAATTTTGCGTTTCCAGCGAGTTATCAGCGTTTTTTCTGAGTTTCATTGAGAAATTTCTGATTCTGTAAATCTGCTCAGAAGCAAGATTTTGCTTCAGAAATGCGTTATATGGCAGAATCTAGCTCCAAATACATCATATTCCGTGTTTTCTGGAGTGCTATTCGCAGTTTTACAAACTTTGGGATAAGTCGAAATCACGCTTTTCCGGGCAGATTGTCACAATCAAAAAGTTCATATTCTCATTCAGGAACTCATAATATGTATGAATCCATCAACAAAAACAACATATCTCGTGTTCTCAGAGCGCTATCTGCAGTTATATGAAGTTTGAAATAAGTCAAAATTACCACATTCTCAGCGGTTTCAATGTATCGCAAATCACAGAAATCTATCCAATACAACATAATACGCATGAATCTGTCCTCAAATGCACAAAATTTTGCGTTTCCAGCGAGTTATCAGCGTTTTTTCTGAGTTTCGTTGAGAAATTTTTGATGCTTAAATCTGCTCAGAAGCAAGATTCTGCTTTAGAAATGCGTTATATTGCAGAATCTAGCACCAAATACATCATATTTCGTGTTTTTAGAGTGATATTCGCAGTTCTACAAACTTTGGAATAAGTCGAAATCACGCTTTTCCGCGAAGATTTTCACAATCAAAAAGTTCATATTCCTATTCAGGAACTCATAATATGTATGAATCCAACAACAAAAACATCATATCTCGTGTTTTCAGAGCGCTATCTGCAGTTATATGGAGTTTGAAATAAGTCAAAATTACCACATTCTCAGCGGTTTCAAAGTATCGCAAATCACATAAATCTATCCAGCACAACATAATACTCATGAAACCTTCCTCAAATGCACAAAAATTTGCGTTTCCAGCGAGTTATCAGCGTTTTTTCTGAGTCTCGTTGAGAAATTTTTGATTCTGTAAATTTGCCTAGAAGCAAGACTTTGCTCCAGAAATGCGTTATATGGCAGAATCTAAGCACCAAATACATCATATTTCGTGTTTTTAGAGTGCTATTCGCAGTTTTACAAACTTTGGAATAAGTCGAAATCACGCTTTTCCGGGCAGATTTTCATAATCAAAAAAGTTCATATTCTCATTCAAGAACTCATAATATGTATGAATACATCAACAAAAACATCATATATCGTGTTTTCAGAGCGCTATCTGCAGTTATATGAAGTTTGAAATAAGTCAAAATTACCACATTCTCAGCGGTTTCAAGTATCGCAAATCACATAAATCTATCCAATACAACATAATACGCATGAATCCGTCCTCAAATGCACAAAATTCTGCGTTTCCAGCGAGTTATCATCGTTTTTTCTGAGTTTCGTTGAGTAATTTTTGATCCTGTAAATCTGCTCAGAAGCAAGATTTTGCTTCAGAAATGCGTTATATGGCAGAATCTAGCACCAAATACATCATATTGTCGTGTTTTTAGAGTGCTATTTGCAGTTTTACAAACTTTGGAATATGTCAAAAATCACGCTTTTCCGGGCAGATTTTCACAATCAAACAGTTCATATTCCTTTTCAGGAACTCATAATATGTATGAATCCATCAACAAAACCATCATATCTCGTGTTTTCAGAGCGCTATCTGCAGTTATATGAAGTTTGAAATAAGTCAAAATTACCACATTCTCAGCGGTTTCAAAGTATCGAAAATCACATAAATCTATCCAATACAACATAATACGCATGAATCCGTCCTCAAAGTGCACAAAATTTTGCGTTTCCAGCGAGTTATCAGCGTTTTTTCTGAGTTTCGTTGAGAAATTTTTGATTCCGTAAATCTGCTCAGAAGCAAGATTTTGCTTCAGAAATGCGTTATATGGCAGAATCTAGCACCAAATACATCATATTTCGTGTTTTTAGAGTGCTATTCGCAGTTTTACAAACTTTGGAATAAGTCGAATTTACGCTTTTCCGCGAAGATTTTCACAATCAAAAAAGTTCATATTCCTATTCAGGAACTCATAATATGTATGAATCCATCACAAAAAACATCATGTCTCGTGTTTTCAGAGGCGCTATCTGCAGTTATATGAAGTTTGAAATAAGTCAAAATTACCACATTCTCAGCGGTTTCAAAGTATCGCAAATCACATAAATCTATCCAATACAACATAATACGCATGAATCCGTCCACAAATGCACAAAATTTTGCGTTCCCAGCGAGTTATCAGCGTTTTTTCCTGAGTCTCGTTGAGAAATTTTTGACTCTGTAAATTTGCTCAGAAGCAAGATTTTGCTTCAAAAGTGCGTTATATGACAGATTCTAGCACCAAATACATCATATTTCGTGTTTTCAGAGTGCCATTTGCAGTTTTACAAACTTTGGAATAAGTCGAAATCACGCTTTTCCACGTGGATTTCCATAATCAAAAAGTTTATATTCCTATTCAGGACCTCATAATATGTATGAATCTATCGACAAAAACATCAAATCCCATGTTTTCAAAGCGCTATCTGCAGTTATATGATGTTTGAAATAAGTCAAAATTACCACATTCTGAGCAGTTTCAATGTATCGCAAATCACATAAATCTATCCAATACAACATGATACGCATGAATCCGTTCTCAGATGCACAAAATTTTGCGTTTCCAGCGAGTATTCAGCGTTTTTTCTGAGTCTCGTTGAGAAATTTTTGACTCTGTAAATCTGCTCAGAAGCAAGATTTTGCTTCAAAAGTTCGTTATATGGCAGAATCTAGCACCAAATACATCATATTCTGTGTCGAAATCACGCTTTTCCCGCGCGGATTTTCACAATCAAACAGTTCATATTCCTATTCAGGACCTCATAATATGTATGAATCTATCGACAAAAACATCATATCTCCTGTTTTCAGAGCGCTATCTGCAGTTATATGAAGTTCAAAATAAGTCAAAATTACCACATTCTGAGCAGTTTCAAAGTATCGCAAATCACATGAATCTATGCAATTCAACATAATACGCATGAATCCGTCCTCAAATGCAAAGAATTTTGCGTTTCCAGCGAAGTTCTCAGCGTTTTTTCTGAGTCTCGGTGAGAAATTTTTGACTCTGTAAATCTGCTCAGAAGCAAGATTTTGCTTCAAAAGTGCGCCATATGGCAAAATCTAGCACCAAATACATCATATTTCGTGTTTTCAAAGTGCTATTTGCAGATTTACAAACTTTTCTAATAAGTCGAAATCACGCTTTTCCGCGCAGATTTTCACAATTAAAAAGTTCATATTCCTATTCAGGACCTCATAATATGTATGAATCTGTCGACAAAAACATCATATTTCGTGTTTCCAGAGCGCTATCTGCAGTTATATGAAGTTTGAAATGAGTCAAAATTACCACATTCTGAGCAGTTTCAAAGTATCGCAAATCACATAAATCTATCCAATACAACATAATACGAATGAATCCGTCCTCAAATGCACAAAATTTTACGTTTCCAGCGAGTTATCAGCGTTTTTCCTGAGTTTCGTTGAGAAATTTTTGACTCTGTAAAACTGCTCAGAAGCAAGATTGTGCTCCAAAAGTGCGTTATATGGCAGAATCTAGCACCATATACACCATATTTTCGTGTTTTCAAGAGTGCGATTTGCAGTTTTACAAAACTTCGGAAAAAGTCGAAATCACGCTTTTCCGCGCAGATTTCAACAATCAAAAAGTTCATATTCCTATACAGGACCTCATAATATGTATGAATATATCGACAAAAACATCATATTTCGTGTTTTCAGAGCACTATCTGCAGTTATATGAAGTTTGAAATAAGTCAAAATTACCACACTCTGAGCAGTTTCAAAGTATCGCAAATCACATAAATCTATCCAATACAACATAATACGCATGAATCCGTCCTCAAATGCACAGAATTTTGCGTTCCTAGCGAGTTATCAGCGTTTTTCCTGAGTCTCGTTGAGAAATTTTTGACTCTGTAAATCTGCTCAGGTGCAAGATTTTGCTTCAAAAGTGCGTTATATGACAGATTCTAGCACCAAATACATCATATTTCGTGTTTTCAGAGTGCCATTTGCAGTTTTACAAACTTTGGAATAAGTCGAAATCACGCTTTTCCACGCGGATTTCTATAATCAAAAAGTTCATATTCCTATTCAGGACCTCATAATATGTATGAATCTATCGACAAAAACATCATATTCCGTGTTTTCAAAGCGCTATCTGCAGTTATATGAAGTTTGAAATAAGTCAAAATTACCACATTCTGAGCAGTTTCAAAGTATCGCAAAACACATAAATCTATCCAATACAACATGATACGCATGAATCCGTCCTCAAATGCACAAAATTCTGCGTTTCCAGCGAGTTATCAGCGTTTTTTCTGAGTCTCGTTTAGAAATTTTTGACTCTGTAAATCTGCTCAGAAGCAAGATTTTGCTTCAAGAGTGCGTTATATGGCAGAATCTAGCCCAAATACATCATATTTCGTGTTCTTAGAGTGCTATTTGCAGTTTTACAAAATCTAGAATAAGTCGAAATCACGCTTTCCCGCGCAGATTTTCACAATCAGAAAGTCCATATTCCTATTCAGGACCTCATAACATGTATGAATCTATTGATGAAAACATCATATTTCGTGTTTTCAGAGCGCTATCTGCAGTTATATGAAGTTTGAAATAAGTCAAAATTACCACATTCTGAGCAGTTTCAAAATATCGCAAATCACATAAATCAATCCAATTCAACATAATACGCATGAATCCGTCCTCAAATGCACAAAATTTTGCGTTTCCAGCAAGTTATCAGCGTTTTTTCTGAGTCTCGTTGAGGAATTTTTGAATCTGCTCAGAAGCAAGATTTTGCTTCAAAGGTTCGTTATATGGCAGAATCTAGCACCAAATACATCATATTTCGTGTTTTCAGAGTGCTATTTGCAGTTTTACAAACTTTGGAATAAGTCGAAATCACGCTTTTCCGCGCAAATTTTCACAATCAAAGAGTTCATATTCCTATTCAGGACCTCATAATATGTATGAATCTGTCGACAGAAACATCATATTTTGTGTTTTCAGAGCGCTATCTGCAGTTATATGAAGTTTGAAATAAGTCAAAATTACCACATTCTGAGCAGTTTCAAAGTATCGCAAAACACATAAATCTATCCAATACAACATGATACGCATGAATCCGTCCTCAAATGCACAAAATTCTGCGTTTCCAGCGAGTTATCAGCGTTTTTTCTGAGTCTCGTTTAGAAATTTTTGACTCTGTAAATCTGCTCAGAAGCAAGATTTTGCTTCAAAAGTGCGTTATATGGCAGAATCTAGCCCAAATACATCATATTTCGTGTTTTTTAGAGTGCTATTTGCAGTTTTACAAAATCTAGAATAAGTCGAAATCACGCTTTCCCGCGCAGATTTTCACAATCAGAAAGTCCATATTCCTATTCAGGACCTCATAACATGTATGAATCTATTGATGAAAACATCATATTTCGTGTTTTCAGAGCGCTATCTGCAGTTATATGAAGTTTGAAATAAGTCAAAATTACCACATTCTGAGCAGTTTTAAAATATCGCAAATCACATAAATCAATCCAATTCAACATAATACGCATGAATCCGTCCTCAAATGCACAAAATTTTGCGTTTCCAGCAAGTTATCAGCGTTTTTTCTGAGTCTCGTTGAGGATTTTTGATTCTGTTAATCTGCTCAGAAGCAAGATTTGGCTTCAAAGGTTCGTTATATGGCAGAATCTAGCACCAAATACATCATATTTCGTGTTTTCAGAGTGCTATCTGCAGTTTTACAAACTTTGGAATAAGTCGAAATCACGCTTTTCCGCGCAAATTTTCACAATCAAAGAGTTCATATTCCTATTCAGGACCTCATAATATGTATGAATCTGTCGACAGAAACATCATATTTTGTGTTTTCAGAGCGCTATCTGCAGTTATATGAAGTTTGAAATAAGTCAAAATTACCACATTCTGAGCAGTTTCAAAGTATCGCAAATCACATAAATCTATCCAATACAACATGATACGCATGAATCCGTTCTCAGATGCACAAAATTTTGCGTTTCCAACGAGTATTCAGCGTTTTTTCTGAGTCTCGTTGAGAAATTTTTGACTCTGTAAATCTGCTCAGAAGTAAGATTTTGCTTCAAAAGTTTGTTATATGGCAGAATCTAGCACCAAATACATCATATTCTGTGTCGAAATCACGCTTTTCCGCGCGGATTTTCACAATCAAACAGTTCATATTCCTATTCAGGACCTCACAATATGTATGAATCTATCGACAAAAAACATCATATCTCCTGTTTTCAGAGCGCTATCTGCAGTTATATGAAGTTTAAAATAAGTCAAAATTACAACATTCTGAGCAGTTTCAAAGTATCGCGAATCACATGAATCTATGCAATTCAACATAAAACGCATGAATCCGTCCTCAAATGCAAAGAATTTTGCGTTTCCAGCGAGTTCTCAGCGTTTTTCCTGAGTCTCGGTGGGAAATTTTTGACTCTGTTAATCTGCTCAGAAGCAAGATTTTGCTTCAAAAGTGCGCTATATGACAAAATCTAGCACCAAATACATCATATTTCGTGTTTTCAAAGTGCTATTTGCAGATTTACAAACTTTTCTATTAAGTCGAAATCACGCTTTTCCGCGCAGATTTTCACAATTCAAAAGTTCATATTCCTATTCAGGACCTCATAATATGTATGAATCTATCGACAAAAACATCATATTTCGTGTTTTCAGAGCGCTATCTGCAGTTATATGAAGTTTGAAATAAGTCAAAATTACCACATTCTGAGCAGTTTCAAAGTATCGCAAATCCCATAAATCTATCCAATACAACATAATACGAATGAATCCGTCCTCAAATGCACAAAATTTTACGTTTCCAGCGAGTTATCAGCGTTTTTTCCTGAGTTTCGTTGAGAAATTTTTGACTCTGTAAATCTGCTCAGAAGCAAGATTGTGCTTCAAAAGTGCGTTATATGGCAGAATCTAGCACCAAATACATCATATTTCGTGTTTTCAGAGTGCTATTTGCAGTTTTACAAACTTTGGAATAAGTCGAAATCACGCTTTCCCGCGCAGATTTTTACAATCAAAAAGTTCATATTCCTTTTCAGGACCTCATAATTTGTATGAATCTATCGACAAAAACATCATATTTCGTGTTTTCAGAGCGCTATCTGCAGTTATATGAAGTTTGAAATAAGTCAAAATTACCACATTCTGAGCAGTTTCAAAGTATCGCAAATCACATAAATCTATCCAATCCAGCATAATACCCATGAATCCGTCCTTAAATGCACAGAGTTCTGCGTTTCCAGCGAGTTATCAGCGTTTTTTATGAGTCTCGGTGGGAAATTTTTGACTCTGTAAATCTGCTCAGAAGCAAGATTGTGCTTCAAAATTGCGTTATATGGCAGAATCTAGCACAAAATACATCATATTTCGTGTTTTCAGAGTGCTATTTGCAGTTTTACAAACTTTGGAATAAGTCGAATTCACACTTTCCCGCGCAGATTTTTACAATCAAAAAGTTCATATTCCTTTTCAGGACCTCATAATTTGTATGAATCTATCGACAAAAACATCATATTTCGTGTTTTCAGAGCGCTATCTGCAGTTATATGAAGTTTGAAATAAGTCAAAATTACCACATTCTGAGCAGTTTCAAAGTATCGCAAATCACATAAATCTATCCAATCCAGCATAATACCCATGAATCCGTCCTCAAATGCACAGAGTTCTGCGTTTCCAGCGAGTTATCAGCGTTTTTTATGAGTCTCGGTGGGAAATTTTTGACTCTGTAAATCTGCTCAGAAGCAAGATTGTGCTTCAAAATTGCGTTATATGGCAGAATCTAGCACAAAATACATCATATTTCGTGTTTTCAGAGTGCTATTTGCAGTTTTACAAACTTTGGAATAAGTCGAATTCACGCTTTCCCGCGCAGATTTTTACAATCAAAAAGTTCATATTCCTTTTCAGGACCTCATAATTTGTATGAATCTATCGACAAAAACATCATATTTCGTGTTTTCAGAGCGCTATCTGCAGTTATATGAAGTTTGAAATAAGTCAAAATTACCACATTCTGAGCAGTTTCAAAGTATCGCAAATCACATAAATCTATCTAACACAACATAATACGCATGAATCCGTTCTCAGTTGCACAAAATCTTGCGTTTCCAGCGAGTATTCAGCGTTTTTTCTGAGTCTCGTTGAGAAATTTTTGACTCTGTAAATCTGCTCAGAAGCAAGATTTAGCTTCAAAAGTGCGTCATATGGCAGAATCTAGAACCAAATACATCATATTCCGTGTTTTCAGAGTGCTATTTGCAGTTTTACAAACTCTGGAATAAGTCGAAATCACGCTTTTCTGCGCAGATTTTCACAATCAAAAAGTTCATATTCCTATTCAGGACCTCATAATATGTATGAATCTATCGACAAAAACATCATATTTCGTGTTTTCAGAGCACTATCTGCAGTTATATGAAGTTTGAAATAAGTCAAAATTACCTCACTCTGAGCAGTTTCAAAGTATCGCAAATCAAATAAATATATCCAATACAACATAATACGCATGAATCCGTCCTCAAATGCACAGAATTTTGCGTTCCCAGCGAGTTATCAGCGTTTTTCCTGAGTCTCGTTGAGAAATTTTTGACTCTGTAAATTTGCTCAGAAGCAAGATTTTGCTTCAAAAGTGCGTTATATGACAGATTCTAGCACCAAATACATCATATTTCGTGTTTTCAGAGTGCCATTTGCAGTTTTACAAACTTTGGAATAAGTCGAAATCACGCTTTTCCACGTGGATTTCCATAATCAAAAAGTTCATATTCCTATTCAGGACCTCATAATATGTATGAATCTATCGACAAAAACATCAAATCCCGTGTTTTCAAAGCGCTATCTGCAGTTATATGATGTTTGAAATAAGTCAAAATTACCACATTCTGAGCAGTTTCAATGTATCGCAAATCACATAAATCTATCCAATACAACATGATACGCATGAATCCGTTCTCAGATGCACAAAATTTTGCGTTTCCAGCGAGTATTCAGCGTTTTTTCTGAGTCTCGTTGAGAAATTTTTGACTCTGTAAATCTGCTCAGAAGCAAGATTTTGCTTCAAAAGTTCGTTATATGGCAGAATCTAGCACCAAATACATCATATTCTGTGTCGAAATCACGCTTTTCCGCGCGGATTTTCACAATCAAACAGTTCATATTCCTATTCAGGACCTCATAATATGTATGAATCTATCGACAAAAACATCATATCTCCTGTTTTCAGAGCGCTATCTGCAGTTATATGAAGTTTAAAATAAGTCAAAATTACCACATTCTGAGCAGTTTCAAAGTATCGCAAATCACATGAATCTATGCAATTCAACATAATACGCATGAATCCGTCCTCAAATGCAAAGAATTTTGCGTTTCCAGCGAGTTCTCAGCGTTTTTTCTGAGTCTCGGTGAGAAATTTTTGACTCTGTAAATCTGCTCAGAAGCAAGATTTTGCTTCAAAAGTGCGCCATATGGCAAAATCTAGCACCAAATACATCATATTTCGTGTTTTCAAAGTGCTATTTGCAGATTTACAAACTTTTCTAATAAGTCGAAATCACGCTTTTCCGCGCAGATTTTCACAATTAAAAAGTTCATATTCCTATTCAGGACCTCATAATATGTATGAATCTGTCGACAAAAACATCATATTTCGTGTTTCCAGAGCGCTATCTGCAGTTATATGAAGTTTGAAATGAGTCAAAATTACCACATTCTGAGCAGTTTCAAAGTATCGCAAATCACATAAATCTATCCAATACAACATAATACGAATGAATCCGTCCTCAAATGCACAAAATTTTACGTTTCCAGCGAGTTATCAGCGTTTTTCCTGAGTTTCGTTGAGAAATTTTTGACTCTGTAAAACTGCTCAGAAGCAAGATTGTGCTCCAAAAGTGCGTTATATGGCAGAATCTAGCACCATATACACCATATTTCGTGTTTTCAGAGTGCGATTTGCAGTTTTACAAACTTCGGAAAAAGTCGAAATCACGCTTTTCCGCGCAGATTTCAACAATCAAAAAGTTCATATTCCTATACAGGACCTCATAATATGTATGAATATATCGACAAAAACATCATATTTCGTGTTTTCAGAGCACTATCTGCAGTTATATGAAGTTTGAAATAAGTCAAAATTACCACACTCTGAGCAGTTTCAAAGTATCGCAAATCACATAAATCTATCCAATACAACATAATACGCATGAATCCGTCCTCAAATGCACAGAATTTTGCGTTCCTAGCGAGTTATCAGCGTTTTTCCTGAGTCTCGTTGAGAAATTTTTGACTCTGTAAATCTGCTCAGGTGCAAGATTTTGCTTCAAAAGTGCGTTATATGACAGATTCTAGCACCAAATACATCATATTTCGTGTTTTCAGAGTGCCATTTGCAGTTTTACAAACTTTGGAATAAGTCGAAATCACGCTTTTCCACGCGGATTTCTATAATCAAAAAGTTCATATTCCTATTCAGGACCTCATAATATGTATGAATCTATCGACAAAAACATCATATTCCGTGTTTTCAAAGCGCTATCTGCAGTTATATGAAGTTTGAAATAAGTCAAAATTACCACATTCTGAGCAGTTTCAAAGTATCGCAAAACACATAAATCTATCCAATACAACATGATACGCATGAATCCGTCCTCAAATGCACAAAATTCTGCGTTTCCAGCGAGTTATCAGCGTTTTTTCTGAGTCTCGTTTAGAAATTTTTGACTCTGTAAATCTGCTCAGAAGCAAGATTTTGCTTCAAAAGTGCGTTATATGGCAGAATCTAGCCCAAATACATCATATTTCGTGTTTTTAGAGTGCTATTTGCAGTTTTATAAAATCTAGAATAAGTCGAAATCACGCTTTCCCGCGCAGATTTTCACAATCAGAAAGTCCATATTCCTATTCAGGACCTCATAACATGTATGAATCTATTGATGAAAACATCATATTTCGTGTTTTCAGAGCGCTATCTGCAGTTATATGAAGTTTGAAATAAGTCAAAATTACCACATTCTGAGCAGTTTCAAAATATCGCAAATCACATAAATCAATCCAATTCAACATAATACGCATGAATCCGTCCTCAAATGCACAAAATTTTGCGTTTCCAGCAAGTTATCAGCGTTTTTTCTGAGTCTCGTTGAGGAATTTTTGATTCTGTTAATCTGCTCAGAAGCAAGATTTTGCTTCAAAGGTTCGTTATATGGCAGAATCTAGCACCTAATACATCATATTTCGTGTTTTCAGAGTGCTATTTGCAGTTTTACAAACTTTGGAATAAGTCGAAATCACGCTTTTCCGCGCAAATTTTCACAATCAAAGAGTTCATATTCCTATTCAGGACCTCATAATATGTATGAATCTGTCGACAGAAACATCATATTTTGTGTTTTCAGAGCGCTATCTGCAGTTATATGAAGTTTGAAATAAGTCAAAATTACCACATTCTGAGCAGTTTCAAAGTATCGCAAAACACATAAATCTATCCAATACAACATGATACGCATGAATCCGTCCTCAAATGCACAAAATTCTGCGTTTCCAGCGAGTTATCAGCGTTTTTTCTGAGTCTCGTTTAGAAATTTTTGACTCTGTAAATCTGCTCAGAAGCAAGATTTTGCTTCAAAAGTGCGTTATATGGCAGAATCTAGCCCAAATACATCATATTTCGTGTTTTTAGAGTGCTATTTGCAGTTTTACAAAATCTAGAATAAGTCGAAATCACGCTTTCCCGCGCAGATTTTCACAATCAGAAAGTCCATATTCCTATTCAGGACCTCATAACATGTATGAATCTATTGATGAAAACATCATATTTCGTGTTTTCAGAGCGCTATCTGCAGTTATATGAAGTTTGAAATAAGTCAAAATTACCACATTCTGAGCAGTTTTAAAATATCGCAAATCACATTAATCAATCCAATTCAACATAATACGCATGAATCCGTCCTCAAATGCACAAAATTTTGCGTTTCCAGCAAGTTATCAGCGTTTTTTCTGAGTCTCGTTGAGGAATTTTTGATTCTGTTAATCTGCTCAGAAGCAAGATTTTGCTTCAAAGGTTCGTTATATGGCAGAATCTAGCACCTAATACATCATATTTCGTGTTTTCAGAGTGCTATTTGCAGTTTTACAAACTTTGGAATAAGTCGAAATCACGCTTTTCCGCGCAAATTTTCACAATCAAAGAGTTCATATTCCTATTCAGGACCTCATAATATGTATGAATCTGTCGACAGAAACATCATATTTTGTGTTTTCAGAGCGCTATCTGCAGTTATATGAAGTTTGAAATAAGTCAAAATTACCACATTCTGAGCAGTTTCAAAGTATCGCAAATCACATAAATCTATCCAATACAACATGATACGCATGAATCCGTTCTCAGATGCACAAAATTTTGCGTTTCCAACGAGTATTCAGCGTTTTTTCTGAGTCTCGTTGAGAAATTTTTGACTCTGTAAATCTGCTCAGAAGTAAGATTTTGCTTCAAAAGTTTGTTATATGGCAGAATCTAGCACCAAATACATCATATTATGTGTCGAAATCACGCTTTTCCGCGCGGATTTTCACAATCAAACAGTTCATATTCCTATTCAGGACCTCACAATATGTATGAATCTATCGACAAAAACATCATATCTCCTGTTTTCAGAGCGCTATCTGCAGTTATATGAAGTTTAAAATAAGTCAAAATTACAACATTCTGAGCAGTTTCAAAGTATCGCGAATCACATGAATCTATGCAATTCAACATAAAACGCATGAATCCGTCCTCAAATGCAAAGAATTTTGCGTTTCCAGCGAGTTCTCAGCGTTTTTCCTGAGTCTCGGTGGGAAATTTTTGACTCTGTTAATCTGCTCAGAAGCAAGATTTTGCTTCAAAAGTGCGCTATATGACAAAATCTAGCACCAAATACATCATATTTCGTGTTTTCAAAGTGCTATTTGCAGATTTACAAACTTTTCTATTAAGTCGAAATCACGCTTTTCCGCGCAGATTTTCACAATTTAAAAGTTCATATTCCTATTCAGGACCTCAAAATATGTATGAATCTATCGACAAAAACATCATATTTCGTGTTTTCAGAGCGCTATCTGCAGTTATATGAAGTTTGAAATAAGTCAAAATTACCACATTCTGAGCAGTTTCAAAGTATCGCAAATCCCATAAATCTATCCAATACAACATAATACGAATGAATCCGTCCTCAAATGCACAAAATTTTACGTTTCCAGCGAGTTATCAGCGTTTTTCCTGAGTTTCGTTGAGAAATTTTTGACTCTGTAAATCTGCTCAGAAGCAAGATTGTGCTTCAAAAGTGCGTTATATGGCAGAATCTAGCACCAAATACATCATATTCCGTGTTTTCAGAGTGCTATTTGCAGTTTTACAAACTTTGGAATAAGTCGAAATCACGCTTTCCCGCGCAGATTTTTACAATCAAAAAGTTCATATTCCTTTTCAGGACCTCATAATTTGTATGAATCTATCGACAAAAACATCATATTTCGAGTTTTCAGAGCGCTATCTGCAGTTATATGAAGTTTGAAATAAGTCAAAATTACCACATTCTGAGCAGTTTCAAAGTATCGCAAATCACATAAATCTATCCAATCCAGCATAATACCCATGAATCCGTCCTTAAATGCACAGAGTTCTGCGTTTCCAGCGAGTTATCAGCGTTTTTTATGAGTCTCGGTGGGAAATTTTTGACTCTGTAAATCTGCTCAGAAGCAAGATTGTGCTTCAAAATTGCGTTATATGGCAGAATCTAGCACAAAATACATCATATTTCATGTTTTCAGAGTGCTATTTGCAGTTTTACAAACTTTGGAATAAGTCGAATTCACACTTTCCCGCGCAGATTTTTACAATCAAAAAGTTCATATTCCTTTTCAGGACCTCATAATTTGTATGAATCTATCGACAAAAACATCATATTTCGTGTTTTCAGAGCGCTATCTGCAGTTATATGAAGTTTGAAATAAGTCAAAATTACCACATTCTGAGCAGTTTCAAAGTATCGCAAATCACATAAATCTATCCAATCCAGCATAATACCCATGAATCCGTCCTCAAATGCACAGAGTTCTGCGTTTCCAGCGAGTTATCAGCGTTTTTTATGAGTCTCGGTGGGAAATTTTTGACTCTGTAAATCTGCTCAGAAGCAAGATTGTGCTTCAAAATTGCGTTATATGGCAGAATCTAGCACAAAATACATCATATTTCGTGTTTTCAGAGTGCTATTTGCAGTTTTACAAACTTTGGAATAAGTCGAATTCACGCTTTCCCGCGCAGATTTTTACAATCAAAAAGTTCATATTCCTTTTCAGGACCTCATAATTTGTATGAATCTATCGACAAAAACATCATATTTCGTGTTTTCAGAGCGCTATCTGCAGTTATATGAAGTTTGAAATAAGTCAAAATTACCACACTCTGAGCAGTTTCAAAGTATCGCAAATCACATAAATCTATCCAATCCAGCATAATACCCATGAATCCGTCCTCAAATGCACAGAGTTTTGCGTTTCCAGCGAGTTATCAGCGTTTTTTCTGAGTCTCGTTGAGAAATTTTTGACCCTGTAAATCTGCTCAGAAGCAGGATTTTGCTTCGAAAGTTCGTTATATGGCAGAATCTAGCACCAAATACATTATATTTCGTGTTTTTAGAGTGCTATTTGCAGTTTTACAAACTTTGGAATAAGCCGAAATCCCGCTTTTCCGCACGGATTTTCACAATCAAACAGTTCATATTTCTATTCAAGACCCCATAATATGTATAAATCTATCGACAAAAACATCATATCTCCTGTTTTCAGAGCGCTATCTGCAGTTATATGAATTTTAAAATAAGTCAAAATTACCACATTCTGAGCAGTTTCAAAGTATCGCAAATCACATAAATCTATCCAATTCAACATAATACGCATGAATCCGTCCTAAAATGCACAGAATTTTGCGTTTCCAGCGAGTTCTCAGCGTTTTTTCTGGGTCTCGTTGAGAGATTTTTGACTCTGTAAATCTGCTCAGAAGCAGGATTTTGCTTCGAAAGTTCGTTATATGGCAGAATCTAGCACCAAATACATTATATTTCGTGTTTTTAGAGTGCTATTTGCAGTTTTACAAACTTTGGAATAAGCCGAAATCCCGCTTTTCCGCAGGGATTTTCACAATCAAACAGTTCACATTTCTATTCAAGACCCCATAATATGTATGAATCTATCGACAAAAACATCATATCTCCTGTTTTCAGAGCGCTATCTGCAGTTATATGAAGTTTAAAATAAGTCAAAATTACCACATTCTGAGCAGTTTCAAAGTATCGCGAATCACATGAATCTATGCAATTCAACATAATACGCATGAATCCGTCCTCAAATGCAAAGAATTTTGCGTTTCCAGCGAGTTCTCAGCGTTTTTTTCTGAGTCTCGGTGGGAAATTTTTGACTCTGTAAATCTGCTCAGAAGCAAGATTTTGCTTCAAAAGTGCGCTATATGGCAAAATCTAGCACCAAATACATCATATTTCGTGTTTTCAAAGTGCTATTTGCAGATTTACAAACTTTTCTATTAAGTCGAAATCACGCTTTTCCGCGCAGATTTTCACAACTAAAAAGTTCATATTCCTATTCAGGACCTCATAATATGTATGAATCTATCGACAAAAACATCATATTTCGTGTTTTCAGAGCGCTATCTGCAGTTATATGAAGTTTGAAATAAGTCAAAATTACCACATTCTGAGCAGTTTCAAAGTATCGCAAATCACATAAATCTATCCAATACAACATAATACGAATGAATCCGTCCTCAAATGCACAAAATTTTACGTTTCCAGCGAGTTATCAGCGTTTTTCCTGAGTTTCGTTGAGAAATTTTTGACTCTGTAAAACTGCTCAGAAGCAAGATTGTGCTCCAAAAGTGCGTTATATGGCAGAATCTAGCACCAAATACACCATATTTCGTGTTTTCAGAGTGCTATTTGCAGTTTTACAAACTTCGGAAAAAGTCGAAATCACGCTTTTCCGCGCAGATTTCCACGATCAAAAAATTCATATATCTATACAGGACCTCATAATATGTATGAATATATCGACAAAAACATCATATTTCGTGTTTTCAGAGCACTATCTGCAGTTATATGAAGTTTGAAATAAGTCAAAATTACCACACTCTGAGCAGTTTCAAAGTATCGCAAATCACATAAATCTATCCAATACAACATAATACGCATGAATCCGTTCTCAAATGCACAGAATTTTGCGTTCCTAGCGAGTTATCAGCGTTTTTCCTGAGTCTCGTTGAGAAATTTTGGACTCTGTAAATCTGCTCAGGTGCAAGATTTTGCTTCAAAAGTGCGTTATATGACAGATTCTAGCACCAAATACATCATATTTCGTGTTTTCAGAGTGCCATTTTCAGTTTTACAAACTTTGGAATAAGTCGAAATCACGCTTTTCCACGCGGATTTCCATAATCAAAAAGTTCATATTCCTATTCAGGACCTCATAATATGTATGAATCTATCGACAAAAACATCATATTCCGTGTTTTCAAAGCGCTATCTGCAGTTATATGAAGTTTGAAATAAGTCAAAATTACCACATTCTGAGCAGTTTCAAAGTATCGCAAAACACATAAATCTATCCAATACAACATGATACGCATGAATCCGTCCTCAAATGCACAAAATTCTGCGTTTCTAGCGAGTTATCAGCGTTTTTTCTGAGTCTCGTTTAGAAATTTTTGACTCTGTAAATCTGCTCAGAAGCAAGATTTCGCTTCAAAAGTGCGTTATATGGCAGAATCTAGCCCAAATACATCATATTTCGTGTTTTTAGAGTGCTATTTGCAGTTTTACAAACTCTAGAATAAGTCGAAATCACGCTTTCCCGCGCAGATTTTCACAATCAGAAAGTCCATATTCCTATTCAGGACCTCAGAGCGCTATCTGCAGTTATATGAAGTTTGAAATAAGTCAAAATTACCACATTCTGAGCAGTTTCAAAATATCGCAAATCACATAAATCAATCCAATTCAACATAATACGCATGAATCCGTCCTCAAATGCACAAAATTTTGCGTTTCCAGCTAGTTATCAGCGTTTTTTCTGAGTCTCGTTGAGGAATTTTTGATTCTGTTAATCTGCTCAGAAGCAAGATTTTGCTTCAAAGGTTCGTTATATGGCAGAATCTAGCACCAAATACATCATATTTCGTGTTTTCAGAGTGCTATTTGCTGTTTTACAAACTTTAGAATAAGTCGAAATCACGCTTTTCCGCGCAAATTTTCACAATCAAAGAGTTCATATTCCTATTCAGGACCTCATAATATGTATGAATCTATCGACAAAAACATCATATTCCGTGTTTTCAAAGCGCTATCTGCAGTTATATGAAGTTTGAAATAAGTCAAAATTACCACATTCTGAGCAGTTTCAAAGTATCGCAAATCACATGAATCTATCCAATACAACATAATACGCATGAATCCGTCCTCAAATGCACAGAATTTTGCGTTCCTAGCAAGTTATCAGCGTTTTTCCTGAGTCTCGTTGAGAAATTTTTGACTCTGTAAATCTGCTCAGAAGCAAGATTTCGCTTCAAAAGTGCGTTATATGGCAGAATCTAGCCCAAATACATCATATTTCGTGTTTTTAGAGTGCTATTTGCAGTTTTACAAACTCTAGAATAAGTCGAAATCACGCTTTCCCGCGCAGATTTTCACAATCAGAAAGTCCATATTCCTATTCAGGACCTCATAATATGTATGAATCTGTCGACAGAAACATCATATTTTGTGTTTTCAGAGCGCTATCTGCAGTTATATGAAGTTTGAAATAAGTCAAAATTACCACATTCTGAGCAGTTTCAAAGTATCGCAAATCCCATAAATCTATCCAATTCAACATAATACGCATGAATCCGTCCTCAAATGCACAAAATTTTGCGTTTCCAGCAAGTTATCAGCGTTTTTTCTGAGTCTCGTTGAGGAATTTTTGATTCTGTTAATCTGCTCAGAAGCAAGATTTTGCTTCAAAGGTTCGTTATATGGCAGAAATCTAGCACCAAATACATCATATTTCGTGTTTTCAGAGTGCTATTTGCTGTTTTACAAACTTTAGAATAAGTCGAAATCACGCTTTTCCGCGCAAATTTTCACAATCAAAAAGTTCATATTCCTTTTCAGGACCTCATAATTTGTATGAATCTATCGACAAAAACATCATATTTCGTGTTTTCAAAGCGCTATCTGCAGTTATATGAAGTTTGAAATAAGTCAAAATTACCACATTCTGAGCAGTTTCAAAGTATCGCAAATCACATAAATCTATCCAATACAACATAATACGAATGAATCCGTCCTCAAATGCACGAAATTTTACGTTTCCAGCGAGTTATCAGCGTTTTTCCTGAGTTTCGTTGAGAAATTTTTGACTCTGTAAAACTGCTCAGAAGCAAGATTGTGCTCCAAAAGTGCGTTATATGGCAGAATCTAGCACCAAATACACCATATTTCGTGTTTTCAGAGTGCTATTTGCAGTTTTACAAACTTCGGAAAAAGTCGAAATCACGCTTTTCCGCGCAGATTTCCACAATCAAAAAGTTCATATTCCTATACAGGACCTCATAATATGTATGAATATATCGACAAAAACATCATATTTCGTGTTTTCAGAGCACTATCTGCAGTTATATGAAGTTTGAAATAAGTCAAAATTACCACACTCTGAGCAGTTTCAAAGTATCGCAAATCACATAAATCTATCCAATACAACATAATACGCATGAATCCGTCCTCAAATGCACAGAATTTTGCGTTCCTAGCGAGTTATCAGCGTTTTTCCTGAGTCTCGTTGAGAAATTTTTGACTCTGTAAATCTGCTCAGAAGTAAGATTTTGCTTCAAAAGTTTGTTATATGGCAGAATCTAGCACCAAATACATCATATTCTGTGTCGAAATCACGCTTTTCCGCGCGGATTTTCACAATCAAACAGTTCATATTCCTATTCAGGACCTCATAATATGTATGAATCTATCGACAAAAACATCATATCTCCTGTTTTCAGAGCGCTATCTGCAGTTATATGAAGTTTAAAATAAGTCAAAATAACCACATTCTGAGCAGTTTCAAAGTATCGCGAATCACATGAATCTATGCAATTCAACATAATACGCATGAATCCGTCCTCAAATGCAAAGAATTTTGCGTTTCCAGCGAGTTCTCAGCGTTTTTCCTGAGCCTCGGTGGGAAATTTTTGACTCTGTAAATCTGCTCAGAAGCAAGATTTTGCTTCAAAAATGCGTTATATGGCAGAATCTAGCACCAAATACATCATATTTCGTGTTTTTAGAGTGCTATTTGCAGTTTTACAAACTTTGGAATAAGTCGAAATCACGCTTTTCCGCGCAGATTTTCACAATCAAAAAGTTCATATTCCTATTCAGGACCTCATAATATGTATGAATCTATCGACAAAAACATCGTATCTCGTGATTTCAGAGCGCTATCTGCAGTTATATGAAGTTTGAAATAAGTCAAAATTACCACATTCTGAGCAGTTTCAAAAAATCGCAGATCACACAAAATCTATGCAATACAACATAATACGCATGAATCCGTCCTCAAATGCCCAAAATTTTGCGTTTCCAGCGAGTTATCAGCGTTCTTTCTGAGTCTCGTTGAGAAATTTTTGATCCTATAAATCTGCTCAGAAGCAAGATTTTGCTTCAAAAATGCGTTATATGGCAGAATCTAGCACCAAATATATCATATTTCGTGTTTTTAGAGTGCTATTTGCTGTTTTACAAACTTTGGAATAAGTCGAAATCACGCTTTTCCGCGCAGATTTTCACAATCAAAAAGTTCATATTCCTATTCAGGACCACATAATATGTATGAATCTATCGACAAAAACATCGTATCTCGTGTTTTCAGAGCGCTATCTGCAGTTATATAAAGTTTGAAATAAGTCAAAATTACCACATCCTGAGCAGTTTCAAAGTATCGCAAATCACATAAATCTATCCAATTCAACATAATACGCATGAATCTGTCCTCAAATGCACAAAATTTTGCGTCTCCAGCGAGTTATCAGCGTTTTTTCTGAGTCTCGTTGAGAAATTTTTGATCCTGTAAATCAGTAGATAGGATTCACAGCTGGTAGCCCAGCAACAGCAACAATTTGTTTTGTGTTGTTTTTAGGCGTGCGTAATGTTTTTATGTTGGGTATTGAGATGTAAATCTGTTCGTGCGCCTATGGTTGTGATTTTTGTTGTCATGGGCGTAGAATGTCAAGGTGAGTGTGTGAGATTGTATTATAGTGGGTGTAAAATCGGTGGTACGCCACTGGGGGGAAGAATTCAATATAGGCGTGCGTGTTATGCTTTAGTCGTACATAATGCGATGTAAGTTTTATGTGCGCCTCTGTATATTCATTCTTCTGATCATGAGCGTGTATTATTCATGATCATGTGCGCGATCTTATCAAAATGCTCAAAAACTCAATAGAAACGCCACTGCGTGCACACCCAATAAATTGTTGAGACATTAATTAAATCATGATCATCGAGTATATTTTTTTAATCTTTAAAGACTGAATATTAACAAGAACTGGAAATGCTGTTCCAATCGAGTTAATGAGATGAAATAATAAGGTGAAAAACAAAACAAATAAGGAAGAATAGTATATTATTATACGAGCATATAATGAAGGCTATTATTCACGCAGGTTAAGTTTATGTCACGAGCGTAGCGAGTGGCATAATTAACTTGAGTGAATCATAGCTTATTATATGTGAGTAGAATACTATACTTTGTCCACGACTACTATTGACTTCAATTCCATAACTTTTTTTTAGACAAGTTTCTAGATATTTCTTATTTCTCACCTTCATTGCAAGATATTTTTCATCACAGGCTTGAATAAGAAATTTGTACATTTTTTTCGGAAGGAAAGGTATAAGCTTTTTTCGGACGAAAGCCCTGGGATCTCCGTTTTGAAAGTGACCGCAGTTCTGCCTAGTCTTCTGTATCGACTCCTTGATTTATATTAAGCGTACTCCTAAGCATAGAGCAAATGTCCATAATATGGATGATTCGAATTTTGCAGCTAATTCCGTAAAATATGCCATTAAAACTGACCCTGAAAATGAATTGATTTTTCTTTATCGCCCTTCAATCCATAAAGGTATTGTACACAAGAATGTGAAGATTTCGAGGTTTCTCAGGCAACAAATTCAGGGAGGTGACTTTTGCAGCTTCTGTTATCTCCATTGTAGTACAAGTACACAATATCTCTTTCTCACTATCAATTTTCATTCTTTACGTATTCTGGATCGAAATTATGACATTTTCAAATTGACAACGATTTATGCTTCGCTTGTCATGTCATATCAATGACATAATACTATTCTTCTTTTCCAATATGATTTATTACAAATAGTAATTATAATAGTTCATATATACTTATTCCCTATACAAATTCATCTTAAATCCTAGAGAAAATTATTCCTGAATATATATGAACATTCATTCTTTAATTGTGTAATGTCCCCAAGCTAAGGTATCAGTGGAGTTGTTGATTAGATATCTTTTATCATCATTTGCTGATAATGCACGTTTATCCTGCGTCTGAGTATAGATCACATGATTTTTTGACCGGAACAAATTTTGTTGAACATAAAGTTGTTCTGTTGAGGTTAATGCATTTCTATAGTCTGAGTGAGTGATTTGATTTCTAACAACACATTCTTTCATTCCTTTGGCTCTCTTTTTCTCAGAATCATGTGTTAGAGTAGAGTACATTTTCGACCGTAAACCAACGAATTCTGAAATAATTTTCCCACTCATCTCATCTAGCACAGATTTATTCTTCTGAGGAATTGTGTATGGATCATTGACTGGAAAATTTGAAGTGTCAAATTGACATATAGCTTGTCTCATATCATTAGAGATATCATCAATTAGAAACCCATAAACAAAAGAGTCTGTATCCGTATTTAAAAGTTTTACTTTATCTTGATATTTTTCCTTTATAAACGAGTAATGAAAATTATACATATGATATTTTGAGAGCTCTAATATACAGAAGCCTAAATAAATTGGTTTATTGTACAGGACTTTGAGTTTAATCATCTGAATGGCAACAAAACTCTCATTGAAAATTGATAAACCTTGGAAGTTTGATTTTGATATGAAGTATTCTGCGCCCTTCCTTTTTCCGATATTTTCCCAATGTGTAATCAGTTTAACATCGAGTCGATTATCCTGATTTTCTAACGTTTTTCCAAACGCCGCATTATTTTTCAGTTCAAAATAGTTTTTTTCAAAACTACTACTTGCTTTTCGTCTCAAATTATTATTAAGGCAATCATCCAATCTGATTGATTGAAAGAGAGAGCACTATGTATTTTTACCAATTTAAGGCCATTGCACATAGTCTGTTGTAAATTTTTGTAATGTATCACATAATTTCTTTTATTATTTAAGCTTGCAATGAGTTTTTTATGTTTGGAATTTGGTGGATATGCAGTCTCAGCGCAGAATGGAGAATCATCAAGATTTTCGTGTAAATCAGCATCGTAATCTAAGTCAACTTCAAAAATGTAACCTTTACTTGAGTTTTCATCAATTTCCAAAATATTCAAATCTTTAATTTAATCAGTTGTCATCCATTTGAAATTATTTGTGGGCAGATACATTGACATTGCGTGACCAAATAAATTGTTTGCATCCCAATATACAATATACTTTGAGGGTGATCTCTCATCATATAATGACATGTATTTATTGTTCGCCCTTGAGAAGCGGTTAGAACACACTGAAATGCCTCCACGAATACCTTTCTGAATAAATCTTATAATGGATAAAATGGTTGACGCTGACTGGATTTGTAAATAATGTGAGTGATGTATTATTGGGATTTCAGTCAAATTTAATATTATTTCTTTTCTGCTTTACAGTTTCGGCTGCACCTCAGCCATATAATATATAATGAGAATGTATATAGATATAAAAGCACTGTTCGATAATAATCAATTCGTTGTCACTAATTGATCTATATAAATGACTTAATTCAATAAACAGAGAGAACATTAGATTCGGTGGAACGATAGTTTCTCCAAATATTTCCATGAATAGCCTGTCATCATTTTTACTGTACTATAAGTAGAAGAAAATAATACTGTCTATAATTAGTAAATAATTGTATTTAATTATTTACTCATGAGTTTAAAATACACTTTCATTGTGCCATTTATTATTTATGAAGCAACGTTACTCCACAAATTTTCAGACATTCTTAAAAATTTTTAAATTTTCTGTTATCAATTTGCTTCTTTAAAATCATTGTAGTGAGAATAAGTATAATTTTTGAAATATCTATTGATATCTGGGATATATTGAACAGAACGGTAACAATACAAATTAATTTGTTTGTTTATAACATGTGACAAATGGCTATAAATTGTGCACTTCATTATTTTCGTTCTTGAAGTAAATAAAATATAATTTCCGGTTACAACATTACCCCTAAAATCTTATTTTTAGGGTGTGCATGGAAATACAAAATATTACAATGTTTTGTTCAGTAATTTTATATTTGTATAATCGTAGAATATCTTATCTACCCAGGAATCCGGTATATAACATTCACAGATATATATATATATATATATATATATATATATATATATATATATATATATATATAAATCACCCTATCAATTTGACGTCCTTACAAAGATGTTCATTTTGGCGTCTACTGAAAGGAACGCGTATAGTTCAGATCTGATCAAAGTATATTACATAATTTCTCATGGGCTCTTCAGATTTCACACAGAAATTCCATTTCACGCAATATTCACAGAGTTCCCATCTCCTATATAATATGACCTCCTTTCATCATAACATCAATGTGGCGTCAATAATAAACGTTACATATTGCGTTTATAGTGGCGTCCTATCCTATATATGCTTCCACTTCATGTTTGAAGTGGCATCCCCCTTGTTGCCAGATTTAGTTTTCACAGTCCGATAAGCACCTCTCTTGCGTAGAATGTTCTATCGATGACACATGTGAAGCAATATATTCAAAGGTTTGCCTGGAATCACATTATTCAAGTTTTGAAATGGGTTGATACTTGAGACATCTTCATAGAGTAGTAATATATCATTGGTTGAGAGAGAACTCATAGTAAATTGAAAGATTTTGCGAAAAAATATGGATTTTTGATTGATAATTGCTATTTTCGAGTTCTGAAGTAAAATGTATTTGCCATGTCCATGAACTGTTGGTAGATTCCATGAATGGAAGTATGTGAAGGATAATTTATCAGGAAGGACTCACGGATGTCATATAAATTGTGATAATAATTGCTCTATGGAAATGTGACAAAATTTTGGTCTAAACTTGCATTTTGTTCAATATTTTTCTATAAATGTGTGATGAGGGTCAGTGTGAATATAAATCTCAATTCTGGGAGCTGGAAACCTCCCCTCATCAGGTCATTATATTGTAAAAAAAAGTACAGAGTATTTTTGCAATATCCTAAGAGCCGTAAGGCACACAAAAAAATCTCATAACTTCTTGGAAGAGTATTGAATTCTTCACAATCTTAGTTCAGATACATTTCACTGTGAAATTATCATGTCTACGTCCTCTCTTAATCAACACAAATGCCGGATCAAGACTCGTTGAAGCTCATAGGTCGTAATTCAATGAGATCCATGAGCTGGTGACTCAAATGCTTGTGAAATCCTCAAAGTTAAGGCCTCTTTAAGCCAAGGTCCGTGAACGCGTGCCTATCGGGCTTTATGTATAATCTGACTCTGGTAAGGAATACTTCCTACTCATCTTATCAAATACCCTATACTACTTGGTACATGTCTTAGAGTTCTTCCCTTGGATTCAGCTCTAGCGGATAAAATATTTGTCTACAATTATTATCATATTACCGACTTTCCTCTCAACATTCAAAATATTTAAACTAGTGTTGCTACCCTAATTCAAGTATGCGTTATCAGTTCAATCAATAATCGTCAATTTGAATTATTGAAATGCTGGGAAATCTTCCCTACAGAAACTTTTGGTTGGGAATGAAATTTAGATAGCAGCAGTAATGGAGTTTCAGGCAACTAAATGAAACTTTATCTGTGTACTGAGTTATTATTTGTTGTTTTCATAAGATGCCTCATCTTAGTACTTCAACAATAAATACCAGTCTATCAAGTAGTCTTCATACATATCCTAATGAATAACTTAGAGAAAACTCACTTCACCATTATGAATCGATCCTGTTAGATGGAAGATACAAAATAGGAATTATATGGAAGATACAAAAAAGGAATGAGTGTATCAAGACCATGGAGGTGATCTTTTCTGGTCGAATTTGTGGTTCACGGCCGAAACGCCAGCTGAGACCAGAAGAGAGTATCAGAATATTCCGTTTTTTTAGGCGATCATCACGAAAGAATTCAAAATAACTAAATTTCATTCATTCGTTTCTGAAACATTGCAAATGTTTATCTTAGTTGCCATTGAAATTGTCTTATTTTATTGTCTGAAAATGCGTATCTACTTTTCTAATTGCAAGATCTATAGAGATTGACGGAAGGATATGATACATATTTCGGCAAAAATTGTTTCTAAGACTTCATCAAACTGCCCATAGAGGTGGGTGTGAAGTATTAATCAAGTAGTTTTCATAGATCAGTCTCAAAAAAGTAATATTGGACAGATCAGTCCCAAAATAGTTATTCAAGTATTAAGGTCGGTGAGTACGGTTTACCGATTGTGAATAATTGTTTGGAGGCCAAGCCTTGGCGAGGTTTGCAAATATTGAGCAATATCAGTCCTGTAATTATTGACAGTGATGCTTAAAAAAATTTTTGCACGATTGGAGGACCTACCCCAAATATGAATTCTAATATTCTCTTTCAAATTGAGTAACCACTCACAGCGCACTTGCTGTCGGCTGTCAAGTTTGACATTTTATTGTGAATATTCAATCATAAATAACGATAAATAAATTTATACTTTCTGTGGAAGTTCACAATTTTTCACTTACCACTTTTGCTCATGGGCGGTAAGTCAGCATAACCATAGTAATCACAGTTTGCCGGTAAAATCAACATACCACCTTGAATGGAGAGCCGGTAAACATATGAATACGCCCAATCGTGCAAATAGTGAATTTAGATAGATGTGTACAAGTAAGTAAAACTCCATGGTAACAAAAAGGGCCATAGAAATACCTTTTCCGTTATAATTGCTTACAAAATTGATTTATAGCACATCGCACATAAACTTTTGAAGCAAAACTGTAACTGATGATAAATACAACAATTATGTGGGCATAAAATTATCTACGACTAAAATTGTCCAAATATTTGACTCCTATTCTTCAAAGTTGCTGGGAGCATGTCGTATATCAGCATTCATTCTTCATATCTTCTATATCAATCTAAAGGCGAAAAGTTCAAGCGTTGAGAATGGATTTTGTTGAACTATGTACAACTACATTCTCTGATTAGTTTTTCAACAATGCAAATTGGTAAACGTATAATTTTGAAAGTCGGGAGTCTTCCATATCGTATATCCCTAAGAATTTCCTTTGCTATTCGTGTTGTAATATGGTGCACAAAGTCAGATACTACTTTTATTTTATTTTTACTATTTTAGGCTTGACTTCAGAGGAATAAAAGCAAAATCCAAGCAGCAGAAATGAGGTTCTTAAGAAGAGTAGAGGGTATCAGCAGAATGGATAAGGTTAGGAATGAACAGATAAGGAGAAATCTAGATGTCGAAAGCATTCAAAGGACAATCGAAAAGAAACAACTAGGATGGTACGGACATTTGATAAGAATGCCGGATACAATACAAACAAAAAAAGTATGGAGCACAAGAATAACCAAGAAACGCAAAAGAGGGAGACCAGCCAAAACATGGCAAGACACAATAGAAGAAATTTTAGCAAAAAATAACATTAGCTGTAAAGAAGCAAAACGAGTAGCACAGAATAGAAAACTTTGGAAGGATTTAATAAGCAATTTGAACTAAATCAAACCGAACCATCCCGACACTCGAAAGGGTAATAGCGGATGTAAAACGATAATAATAATAATAATAGGCTTGACTTCGGTACGAACGTATGAATGTATGTATCTATATAGTTGAATTCTGTATTTGAGACTGGTCCAAAGTCTAGTTTTGCAGGCCCTATTATGGTTGCAATCGTCTGTACCGCAAATGCACTGTACTTGGAATTTTTTTTTAATTTTCCTGAGGCATCTAAATGGTTATTTTCTATTTGAATATTAATTGGCTGTGCTGAAATTGCACAGTCTATTCGAGTTTCTTGTATTAATTCAAAACAATCAGGCGTGGAGTATTGAAATTTCGTATGAAACACTTCTATAAAACCTAATTGTACACCTTGCATTATGACTGCAGTCGGATTAAACAGGGGTGCAGCTTACTAAGCACGTTTTCGAATTTTCATATAAATCGAGAACAATCAGCCGTAGAATCTTGATATTTTGTATCTAAAGAAATTGTAGCATTCGAATGATAACTTTGTATTTTCATAACAATCTATTAGCTGGAAGTAAGCTTTATCTGACAATCTTTCTCAAGTTTTCGCATAAATTCGAGACTTAGTCCGTGAAATGATGAAATTTGGTATTTGAGACTGCTAAAGCGTTCCATGGCCAGTTGCACCGCTGTCACTTAGATTTTAGGTGCCACCTTACTCAACAATATCGTATCAAAATTTGAAAATTGAATGTGACATGAACATTGCTGTCCTTATTTCGATTCGATATTTTTTGTATAAGTGAAGTTTGAAATCTGAGTTAGAGCGGTACAACTCACCATTAATGAACTGCAGCATCTGAATGATTGAATTATCATCTCAAATTTTGGTTGGAGTCGATTTTGCCTAGAGTCAATATTAGTATCAACTGTTAATTATTGAGTCAAAAGATGTACAAGTAAAACATGTGGTGTTCACATTAGATTTTTTTCATGTTTTGGAGCTAAACGGTGTTATGTCTTTCATCAAAGATTAAATATGGAATGCAAAATTGTTCAAAATGCTACCAGCCTAATTTTGCCACCACATAATATTATCCTGGTCTATTCTTCTCCTTTCCCTTCCGAACGGAGCAGAGGGTAGCACCATGGTTTTTTCCTGAGGCATTTGACCTTCGCTATCAATTGGTACCACAATATTCTCGATTGATTCATATTATACAATTTGACCATAAGTTCGATCAGGGAACTTGAGGTGCGGCCGGCTCCCCGACTTCAAGAAATGTTTTCACACAGTTGCGACAACAGAGTCAATATTTCCAAACTACAGTTATTGTTGAATACATTTAATATATAGCCCTTTGCAAAAACCGGGAGCTTGAATAGTTAAAGCTCTCATTTGAAAAAAATTCAACTTGTACCCTGAACCAAATTGTGGCTTTTCACAGTACTCAAATTATCTTCTGGTGTACTCTGTTACCGACAGATTCAAGAAAAATGAAGCAACATTTTGGTTTCTTACACAAAATTGTTCCGGTTTTATGTTGCCAGTGAATTCTAAATTGAACAAAAAGAAAAGCCCAAATAATATTTCTGCCAAGTTTCAACTTATATGTATGTTGTATACTAACTCTTTACAGTTTCCAGCCATGATGGATGTGATATCCTGTGATAGATTATATTATTAGGTGCAAAAATTAGTTTTCATTCCCTTGTATATCACAAGCTTATATTAATCTTATGATGTATTACAGGATATATGTAATAATAATAATTCATCCATCCATTCTAACTTTCTTTCGATCACACTGAGAGTGCAACTTTGTGACCATCAGGGAATTCAAAAACATAAATAATTTGAGATTCATCAATTTGGTCCTAGTAACAGCAATGATGAACTTGCAACCAGAATGTTCCACTTGCTTTGTACAAGCGATATAATTTGTTTTTCTACAACAATTATAAGACCACATCACGGATGAAATAGCAAGTTCTCACATTCTATAGTGATCCTATAGTTGAGGAGCCGACCGCACCTTATGTTCCCTAATCGAACTTACGGCCAAATTTTATATGAATCATTCAAAAATATATTGGTCAATTGGGTGAAAGACTTTTTAAATCTGGAATCTTGTCCTAAGCGTCAGAAAAAGGCTACTTCCGGTCAATTTTCGTCAGAGTCAACTTCTCTGATAGAACTTATAATTAAAACTGGTACTTGTTAGTAGCGAAGGTCGGATACTTCAAGAAAAAACTAAGGTATCACCCTTTGCCCTGTCGTTTAGAATTTCCCTTATGATTGTTGTGCTTTTTCCTCTGTTTGAATAGAACAGAGGTAGTATCCTGGTTTTATTCTAAAGTACTTGACCTCTGCAATCGATTGATACTAGTTTCAGATTAACCACGAACTTATTGACCGGATATGGCCTTTTTGATCCTTAGGACTAGATCCTGGACTTATAAAGCTGACATCCTAATGACTACTATATCTTCGATCAATTCATATACAATTCGGCCCTTAATCTGACTAGGAACGTTAAGGTGCGGTCGGCTCTTGAACTATTAGAAAGAGGTACATGAATTTGCTCACTTACTCCTCATACTTGAGTCAGTACTCAACTGTTTTTTCCTAATATTTCAAATTGACTGCTCAAATTTCAAGTTGATAAAGAATTACTTCCAAGGAAGAATAATCTCTGACATCAAGTAACTGTACTATAATATTTCAGTCTGCAATAAAATATTGGTAGAAATATTATGTTATGACATACATAAGAAATGCAATTCCAAATTCAAGCCATACTCCCAACAAATTCCATGTCAGAAGCGCAAGCATCTGTTTCATTATCGATCGATGTTCTGCGACAGTGTTGTCAAGTTTCTGGACGCCAGTATGATGGCGAAATATATGAAGTGGGAATATACACGTATATTTTTGACGCCACTAAAAATTGGAGCGGAATTTTTCGGAACTAAAAATATACGAAAATTTTCATTTCCCTATCATTTTGGCGTCAAAATTTTGAAGCAATTCTAAAGTGGCGTCCGATATACGGACTCCAATTTACAATGGACGCCAGATTAAATGCAAACGCGCAATATTAGGACGCCAAAATGATATGAGGATTTACATATATATATATATATATATATATATATATATATATATATATATATATATATATATATATATATATATATATATATATAAATCCTCATATCATTTTGGCGTCCTTATATTGCGCGTTTGCATTTAATCTGGCGTCCATTGTAAATTGGAGTCCGTATATCGGACGCCACTTTAGAATTGCTTCAAAATTTTTTCCTGGCTTGTTCCCGACCTCTAGAGGCTAAATTCAAAATTTCATTTTGACGCCAGAATGATAGGAAAATGAAAATTTGTGTATAATTTTAGTTCCGAAAAATTCCGCTCCAATTTTTAGTGGCGTCAGAAATATACGTGTATATTTCCAGTTCATATATTCCGCCATCATACTGGCGTCCAGAAACTTGACAACACTGTCGCAGAACATCGATCGATAATGAAACAGATGCTTGCGCTTTTGACATGGAATTTGTTGGGAGCATGGCTTGAATTTGGAATCGCATTTCTTATGTATGTCATAACATAATATTTCTACCAATATTTCATTGCAGACTGAAGTATTATAGTACAGTTACTTGATGTCAGAAATTATTCTTGCTTGGAAGTAATACCATATCAACTTCAAATTTAAGTAGTCAATTTTAAATATTAGGAAAAAACAGTTAGGTACTGACACAAGTATGAGAAGTAAGTGAACAAATTCATGTACCTCTTTTTAATAGTTCAAGAGCCGACCGCACCTTATCGTTCCTAATCAGATTTAGGGCCGAATTGTATATGAATTGATCGAAGATATAGTAGTCATTAGGATGTCACCTTTATAAATCCAGGATCTAGTACTAAGTATCGAAAAAGTATCCTAAGTATCTGGTCAATAAGTTCGAGGTTAACTTGAAACTCGTACCAATCAATTGCAGAGGTCAAGTACTTTGGAACAAAACCAAAATACTTTCTCCGTTCTATCCAAAACAGAGAAAAAAACACAACAATCATAAGGGAAGTTCAAAGCGACAGGACAGAGTGTGGTAACTTGGCTTTTTCTCGGAGTATCCGACCTTCGCTACCAATAAGTACCAGTTTTAATCATAAGTTCTATCAGAGAAGTTGACTCTGACGAAAATTGACCGGAAGTAGCCTTTTTTTGACGCTTAGGACAAGATTCCAGATTTAAAGAGTCTGGCACCCAATTGACCATTATATTTTTGATTGATTCATATAAAATTTGATCGTAAGTTCGATTAAAGAACATAAGGTGCGGTCGGCTCCCCAACTGTAGGATCACTTTAGGATGTGAGAACTCGCTATTTTATCCGTGATGTGGTCTTATAGTTGTTGTAGGAAAATAAATTATATCGTTTGTACAGAGCAAGTGAAACATTTTTGTTGCAAGCTCATCATTGCTTTTACTAAGACTAAATTGATGAATCTCAAATTATTCATGTTCTTGAGGTCCCTGATGGCCCCAGAGTTGCACTCTCAGTGTGATCGAAAAAAAGTTAGAATGGATGGATGAATTATCATTATTACATATTTGCTGTAATACATTATAAGTATGACATAAGCTTGTAATATACAAGGAAACGAAAACTAATATTTGTTCCTATCAATATAATCTATTACAGGATATCACATCCATTATAGTTGAAGAATTTGAAGAGTAGGTATACAACATACATATAAGTTAGGACTTGGAGAAAACATGATTTTAGTTTTTTTTTTTGTTCAATTTAAAATTCACTGGCAACATAAAACCGGAACAATTTTGTGTAAGAAACAAAAATGTTGCTTTAGTTTTCTTGAATCTGCCGATAACATAGTTCACTAGAAGATAATTTGAGTTACTCTAATAGGCCACAATTTGGTTCAAGGTACAAGTTGAATTTTTTTCCAAATGAGAACTTTAACTATTTGAGTACCAGGTTTTTGCGAAGGGCTATATATTGAATACATTCAACAATAACTGTATCTTGGGAATGATATGCTCAAACTGATTCTATATAACATTCATCCATTCTATCTAATATTTCAATTTGTGCGAATTATCATATCATCGCTTCTCTTATTCAGTTTGTGGATGAACATTGACTCTGTTCTCGCAACTGTGTGAGGACATTTCTTGAAGTCGGGGGGCCGGCTGCACCTTATGTTCCCTGATTGAACTTACGGTCAAATTGTATAATATGAATCAATCGAGAATATTGTTGTCAATGAAGTGACAGACTTTGTAAATCTAGAATCCTGCTTCAAGTGTCGAAAAAAGGCTATTATTGTTCATTTTTGTTAGGGTCAACTACCCAGATAGATCTTATGATTTAAACTAATACCAATCGATAGTGAAGGTCAAATACCTTACGAAAAAACCAAGATGCTACCCCCTGCTCTGTTCGGAAGGGAAAGGAGAAGAATGGACAAGGATAATATTATGAGGTGGCAACACTAGGCTGGTAGTATTTTGAACAATTTTGCATTCTATAATGTATCTTTGATGAAAAATTCAACACTGCTTCGCTCGCTTACTTGTACATCTTTTGACTCAATAATTAACAGTTGACATTGATATTGACACTAGTCAAAATCGACTCCAACCAAAATTTGAGATGATAATTCAATCATTTAGATGCTACAATTCATTAATGGTCAGTTGTACCGCTTTAACTCAAATTTCAAGCTTCACTTATACAAAAAATGTCGAATCAAAATGAGGACAGCAATGTTCATGTCACATTCAATTTTCAAATTTTGATACAATACTGTCAAGTTGAGTGACACCTAAAATTTAAGGGACAGCGTTGAAACGGGCCATAAAACTCTTTGGCAGTCTCAAATATCAAATTTCATCATTCTACGGCCGAAGTCTCGAATTTATGCGGAAAATTCAGAGAGATTGTCAGATCAAGCTTACTTTCAGCTCAATAGATTGTCATGAAAATATTCAGTTATCATTCGAATGCTACAATTTCTTTGAATACAAAGTTTCATGATTCTACAGCTGATTGTTCTGGATTTATATGAAAAATTAGAAAACGTGCTTAGTAAATTGCACTCCTGGTTGATCCGACTGCAGTCATAATGCAAGGTGTACAATTAGGTTTTATAAAAATGTTTGATACGAAATTTCAATACTCCACGACTGATTGTTTTGAATTAATGCAAGAAACTCGAATAGACCATTAAGATGTCACAGGAAAATTCAAAAAAGTTCCAAGTACAGTGCATTTCCGGTACAGACGATTGCAACCATAATAGGGGCTGCAAAATTGGACTTTAGCCAGTCTCAAATACAAATTTTAGCTATACCGACGTCAAGCCGAAAATAGTCAAAATGAATTTGGGGATGCTCATAGCAAGAATTTCCATCAAAATCTAGAAATGTGATTTTGGCGGTTCAACAATACTACTTATTTGTACTTTGTACAAGTGAGTTGGAAGAGATTCACTTGGATTACCCTGATACTTATTGAATGTTCATTATTTCATATTCTGAGTACTATCTGTATTTGTGCACCATATTGCAACACAAACAGCAAAGGAAATTCTCAGGGATATACGATATCTAAAGACTCCCGACTTTCAAAACTATGCGTTCACCAATTTGCATTGTGGAAAAACTAATCAGAGGATGTAGTTGTACATAGCTCAACAAGTTCCATTCTCATTGGTTGAACTTTTTGCTTTTAGATTGATATATCAGATATGAAGAATGAATACTGATATACGACATTCTCCCAGCAACTTTGAAGAATAGGAATGATCAAATATTTGGACAATTTTGGTAGATTAATTTTATGCCCACATAATTGTTGTATTTATCATCAGTTACAGTTCTGCTTCAGAAGTTTATGCGCTATGTGCTATAAATCAATTTTTTAGGCAATTATAACGAAAAAGGTATTTCTATGGCCATTTTTGTGACCATGGAGTTTTACTTGTACACATCTATCTAAATTCACTTTTTGCACTATTGGGCGTTCTTATATGTTTACCGGTTCTCTATTTAAGATGGTATGTTATTTTTACCGGCAAACTGTGGTTACTATGGTTATGCTGACTTATCGCCCATGAGCAAAAGCGGTAAGTGAAAAATTGTGGACTTCCACAAAAAATATTAATTAGCTTATCGTTATTTATGATTGAATATTCACAATAAAATGTCAAACTTGACAGCTAGCAGCAAGTAAGCGATGAGTGGTAACTCAATTTGAAAGAGAATATTAGGATTCATGTTTCGGGTGGGTTTTCCAATCGTGCAAGAAATTTTGTGAGCATCACGGTCAATAAGTACAGTACCGATTTTGCCTAATATTTGCAAACCTCGCCAAGGCTCGGCCTCTAAACAATTATTCTCAATCGGTAAACCGTAATTACTGACCTTGATACTAAAATAACTATTTTGGGACTGATCTGTCCAATATTTCTTTTTTGGGACTGATCTATGAATACTACTTGATTAACACTTCACACCTACCTCTATGGGCAGCTTGATGAAGACTTAAAAAAAAATTTTCGCCGAAATATATATATCATATTCTCCCGTCAGTCTCTATAGATCTCGCAATTAGAGAAATAGATACGCATTTTTAGACAATGAAATAAAACAATTTCAGTGGCAACTAAGATTAAAATTTGCAATGTTTCAGGAATGAAAGAATAGAATTTAGTGATTTTAAACTCTTTCGTGATGATCGCCTGAAAAAACGTAATATTCTGATATTCTCTTCTAGTCTTAGTTGGCGCTTCGGCCGTGAACCACAAATTCGACAAAAAAAGATCACCTCCACGGCCTTGATACACTAATTCCTTTTTTGTATCTTCCATATAATTCCTATTTTGTTTCTTCCATATAATTCCCATTTTGTATCTTCCATCTAACAGGACTGATTCATAATGGTGAAGTAAATTTTTTCTCAGGTATTCATAAGAATATGTATGAATACTACTCGATAGACTAGTATTTATTATTGAAGTGCTATTTTTGATTAGTTGAACCCTAATTCTTTTTCACCTCATGAGTATAGCACAGATAATCTGCCCATATTATAATAACTTCTCCGTACATACTTGTTCACAAAAATAGAGGATAAGATAATTATTCTACCAACACTGTGCATATAAAATGGCCTACATACCTTCCAAAAAGCTATGAGATTTTTTTTGTGTGACTTACGGCTCTTAAAATATTGCAAAAATACTGTGTACTTCTTTTTCCAATATGGTGTCCCAATGAGGAGAGGTTTTCAGCTCCCAGAATCAGGATTTATACTCACACTGACCTCCATCACACAATTATAGAAAAATCTTGAGCAAAATGCAAGTTTAGACCAAAATTTTGTCACATTTCAATAGAGCAATTATTATCACAATTTATATGACATTCGTAAGTTCCTTCTGATAAATTATCCCTCACATACTTCTTTTCATATCTACCAACAGTTCACGGACATGGCAAATACAATTTACTTCAGAACTCGAAAATAGCAATTATCAATCAAAAATCCATATTTTCTCCCAAAATCAATTTACTATGAGTTCTCTATAAATCAATGACATATTACTACTTTATGGAGATGTCTTGAGTATCAAACCATTCCGAAAATTGGATTGTGTAATTCTACGCAGACCTTTGAATATATCGCTTCACATGTGTTATTGATAGAACGTTCTACGCATGAGAGGTGCTCATCGAACTGCAAAAACTAAATCTGGCAACAAGGGGGACGCCATCTCAAACATCAAGTGAAAGCATATATACGGATAGGACGCCACTATAAACGCAATATGTAACGTATATTATTGACGCCACATTGATGTTATGATGTAAGGAGGTCATATTGTATAGGAAATGGGAACTCCGTCAATATTGCATGAAATGAAATGTCTGTGTGAAATCTGAAGAGCCCATGAGGAATTATGTAATATACTTCGATCAGATCTCAACTATACGCGTTCCTTTCAGTAGACGCCAAAATGAACATCTTTGTAAGGACGTCAAATTGATAGGAGGATTTATATATATATATATATATATATATATATATATATACATATATATATATATATATATATATATATATATATATATATATATATATATATATATATATATATATATATATATATATATATATATATATATATATATATATATATATATAAATCCTCATATCATTTTGGCGTCCTAATATTGCGCGTTTGCATTTAATCTGGCGTCCATTGTAAATTGGAGTCCGTATATCGGACGCCACTTTAGAATTGCTTCAAAATTTTTTCCTGGCTTGTTCCCGACCTCTAGAGGCTAAATTCAAAATTTCATTTTGACGCCAGAATGATAGGAAAATGAAAATTTTCGTATATTTTTAGTTCCGAAAAATTCCGCTCCAATTTTTAGTGGCGTCAAAAATATACGTGTATATTCCCACTTCATATATTTCGCCATCATACTGGCGTCCAGAAACTTGACAACACTGTCGCAGAACATCGATCGATAATGAAACAGATGCTTGCGCTTCTGACATGGAATTTGTTGGGAGTATGGCTTGAATTTGGAATTGCATTTCTTATGTATGTCATAACATAATATTTCTACCAATATTTTATTGCAGACTGAAGTATTATAGTACAGTTACTTGATGTCAGAAATTATTCTTGCTTAGAAGTAATTCTCCATCAACTTAAAATTTGAGCAGTCAATTTGAAATATTAGGAAAAAACAGTTGAGTACTGACTCAAGTATGAGGAGTAAGTGAGCAAATTCATGTACCTCTTTCTAATAGTTCAAGAGCCGACCGCACCTTAACGTTCCTAGTCAGATTTAGGGCCGAGTTGTATATGAATTGATCGAAGATATAGTAGTCATTAGGAAGTCACCTTTATAAATCCAGGATCTAGTCCTAAGGATCGGAAAAAGGCCATATCCGGTCAATAAGTTCGTGGTTAATCTGAAACTAGTATCAATCGCAGAGGTCAAGTACTTTAGGACAAAACTAGGATACTACCTCTGTTCTATTCAAAACAGAGGAAAAAACACAACAATCATAAGAGAAGTTTTAAACGACAGGGCAGAGGGTGATACCTTGGTTTTTTCTCGGAGTATCCGACCTTCGCTACTAACAAGTACCAGTTTTAATTATAAGTTTTATCAGAGAAGTTGACTCTGACGAAAATTGACCGGAAGTAGCCTTTTTCTGACGCTTAGTACAAGATTCCAGATTTAAAAAGTCTGTCACCCAATTGACCACTATATTTTTGATTGATTCATATGAAATTTGACCGTAAGTTCGATTAGGGAACATAAGGTGCGGTCGGCTTCTCAACTATAGGATCACTATAAAATGTGAGAATTCGCTATTTCATCCGTGATGTGGTCTTATAATTGTTGTAGAAAAACAAATCATATCGTTTGTACAACAGAGCAAGTGGAACATTTTTGTTGCAAGTTCATCATTGCTGTTACTAGGACCAAATTGATGATTCTCAAATGATTCATGTTTTTGAAGTCCCTGATGGTCACAAAGTTGCACTCTCAGTGTGATCGAAAGAAAGTTAGAATGGATGGATGAATTATCATTATTACATATCTCCTGTAATACATTATAAGATTAATATGAGCTTGTGATATACAAGGGAATAAAAACTAATTTTTGCTCCTAATAATATAATCTATTACAGGATATCACATCCATCATGGCTGAAAAATGTAAAGAGTTGGTATACAACATACATATAAGTTGGGACTTGGAGAAAACATGATTTGAGTTTTTTTTTTTGTTCAATTTAGAATTCACTGGCAACATATAACCGGAACAATTTTGTGTAAGAAACGAAAATGTTGCTTTATTTTTCTTGAATCTGTCGGTAACAGAGTACACCAAAAGATAATTTGAGTTACTGTGAAAAGCCACAATTTGGTTCAAGGTACAAGTTGAATTTTTTTCAAATGAGAGCTTTAACTATTCGAGTGCCCGGTTTTTGCAGAGGGCTGTATATTGAATGTATTCAACAATAATTGTAGTTTGGAAATGATATGCTCAAACTGATTCCATATAACATACATCCATTCTATCTCATATTTCAATTTGTGCAAGTTATCATATCATCGCTTCTCTTATTCAGTTTGTGGATAGATGAACATTGACTCTGTTGTCGCAACTGTGTGAAAACATGTCTTGAAGTCGGGGAGCCGGCCGCACCTCAAGTTCCTTGATCGAACTTATGGTCAAATTGTATAATATGAATCAATCGAGAATATTGTGGTCAATGAGATGACAGACTTTATGAATCTAGAATTCTGCTTCAAGTGTCGGAAAAAGGTTACTATTGTTCATTTTTGTTAGGATTAACTTCCCTGTTAGATCTTATGATTGAAACTAGTACCAATTGATAGTGAAGGTCAAATGCCCTAGGAAAAAACCATGGTGCTACCCCCTGCTCCGTTCGGAAGGGAAAGGAGAAGAATAGACAAGGATAATATTATGTGGTGGCAAAATTAGGCTGGTAGCATTTCGAACAATTTTGCAATCCATATTTGATCTTTGATGAAAGATATAACACCGTTTTGCTCGAAAACATGAAAAAAATCTAATGTGAACACCACATGTCTTACTTGTACATCTTTTGACTCAATAATTAACAGTTGATACTAATATTGACTCTAGGCAAAATCGACTGCAACCAAAATTTGAGATGATAATTCAATCATTCAGATGCTACAGTTCATTAATGGTCAGTTCTACCGCTCTAACTCAAATTTTAAACTCCACTTATACAAAAAATGTCGAATCGAAATAAGGACAGCAATGCTCATGTCACATTCAATTTTCAAATTTTGATACGATATTGTTGAGTTAGGTGGCACCTAAAATTTAAGTGACAGCGGTGCAACTAGCCATGGAACGCTTTAGCAGTCTCAAATACCAAATTTCATTTTACGGCCTAACTCTCGAATTTATGCGAAAACTTCGACGACATGCTCCCAGCCACTTTGAAGAATAGGAGTCAAATATTTGGACAATTTTGGTCGTAGATTAATTTTATGCCCACATAATTGTTATATTGATCATCAGTTACAGTTTTGCTTCAAAAGATTATGTGCGATGTGCTATAATTCAATTTTGTGGGCGATTATAACGGAAAAGGTATTTCTATGGCCTTTTTGTTACCATGGAGTTTTACTTACTTGTACACATCTATCTAAATTCACTATTTGCACGATCGGGCGTATTCATATGTTTACCGGCTCTCCATTCAAGGTGGTATGTTGATTTTACCGGCAAACTGTGATTACTATGGTTATGCTGACTTACCGCCCATGAGCAAAAGCGGTAAGTGAAAAATTGACAGAAAGTATAAATTTATTTATTGTTATTTATGATTGAATATTCACAATAAAATGTCAAACTTGACAGCTGACAGCGAGTGCGCCATGAGTGGTTACTCAATTTGAAAGAGAATATTAGGATTCATATTTGGGGTAGGTTTTCCAATCGTGCAAAAAATTTTTTAAGCATCACTGTCCATAATTACAGGACCAATTTCGCTCAATATTTGCAAACCTCGCCAAGGCTCGGTCTCCAAACAATTATTCTCAATCGGTAAACCGTACTTACTGACCTTAATACTTGAATAACCATTTTGGGACTGATCTGTCCAATAATACTTTTTTGGGACTGATCTATGAAAACTACTTGATTAACACTTCACACCCACTTCTATGGGCAGTTTGATGAAGTCTTAGAAACAATTTTCGCCGAAATATGTATCATATCCTTCCGTCAATCTCTATAGATCTTGCAATTAGAGAAGTAGATACGCATTTTCAGACAATAAAATAAGACAATTTCAATGGCAACTGAGATAAACATTTGCAATGTTTCAGAAACGAATGAATATAATTTAGTGATTTTAAATTATTTCGTGATGATCGCCTAAAAGAACGAAATATTCTGATACTCTCTTCTGGTCTCAGCTGGCGTTTCGGCCGTGAATCACAAATTCGACCAAAAAAGATCACCTCCATGGTCTTGATACACTAATTCCTTTTCTGTATCTTCCATATAATTCCTATGTTGTATCTTTCATCTAACAGGATCGATTCATAATGGTGAAGTGAGTTTTCTCTTAGGTATTCATAAGGATATGTATGAAGACTACTCGATAGACTGGTATTTATTATTGAAGTACTAAGATGGGGCATCTTATGAAGGCAACAAATAATAACTCAGTACACAGATAAAGTTTCATTTGGTTGCCTGAAACTCTATTACTGTTGCTATCCAAATTTCATTCCCAACCAAAAGTTCCTGTATGGAAGATTTCCCAGCATTACGATAATTTAAATTCACGATTATTGATTGAACTGATAACGCATACTTGAATTAGGGTAGCAACACTAGTTTAAATATTCTGAATGTTGAGAGGAAAGTCGGTAATATGATAATAATTGTAGACAAATATTTTATCCGCTAGAGCTGAATCCAAGGGAAGAACTCTAAGACATGTACCAAGTAGTATAGGGTATTTGATAAGGTGAGTAGGAAATATTCCTTACCAGAGCCAGATTATGCATAAAGCCCGATAGGCACGGGTTCACGGACCTTGGCTTAAGGAGGCCTTAACTTTGAGGATTTCACAAGCATTTGAGTCACCAGCTCATGGATCTCATTGAATTACGACCTATGAGCTTCAATGAGTCTTGATCCGGCATTTGTGTTGATTAAGAGAGGACGTAGACATGATAATTTCACAGTGAGAAGTATCTGAACTAAGATTGTGAAGAATTCAATACTCTTCCAAGAAGTTATGAGATTTTTTTGTGTGCCTTACGGCTCTTAGGATATTGCAAAAATACTCTGTACTTTTTTTTACAATATGATGACCTAATGAGGGGAGGTTTCCAGCTCCCAGAATCAAAATTTATATTCACACTGACCCTCATCACACATTTATAGAAAAATCTTGAGCAAAATGCAAGTTTGGACCAAATTTTTGTCACATTTCCATAGAACAATTATTATCACAATTTATATGACATCCGTAAGTCCTTTCTGATAAATTATCCTTCACATACTTCCATTCATGGAATCTACCAACAGTTAACTGACATGGCAAATACATTTTACTTCAGAACTCGAAAATAGCAATTATCAATCAGAAAGACATATTTTTTCGCAAAATATTTCAAGTTACTATGAGTTCTCCATCAACCAATGACATATTACTACTCTATGAAGATGTCTTAAGTATCAACCCATTTCAAAACTTGAATAATGTAATTCTACGCAAACCTTTAAATATATCGCTTCACATGTGTCATAGATAGAACATTCTACGCAAGAGAGGTGCTTATCGGACTGTTAAAACTAAATCTGGCAACAAGGGGGACGCCACTTCAAACATGAAGTGAAAGAATATATATAGATAGGACGCCACTATAAACGCAATATGTAACGTATATTATTGACGCCACATTGATGTTATGATGAAAGGAGGTCATATTGTATAGGAAATGGGAACTCTGTGAATATTGCGTGAAATGGAAATTCTGTGTGAAATCTGAAGAGCCCATGAGAAATTATGTAATATACTTCGATCAGATCTCAACTATACGCGTTCCTTTCAGTGGACGCCAAAATGAACATCTTTGTAAGGACGTCAAATTGATAGGGTGATTCATATATATATATATATATATATATATATATATATATATATATATATATATATATATATATATATATATATATATATATATATATATATATATATATATATATATATATATATATATATATATATATATATATATATATATATATATATATATATATATATATATATATATATATATATATATATATATATATATATGAAATAGCTTTATTATCACATTCACATTACATATATGTACACATAACTCTGCTCATGCGCGACTTGCTCGTACTGTTACTGAACGCCCAGTATAAAAATTTCATCCCAGAATCCTGTGGATTTAGAATGGATTTTTATATCAAGGCTACGGTTAGCAGTATGAGTTCGCGCATGGCATGAGTTAATAACGTCTAATGTTTTTACAAAAAAATATAACTCCTGGTACAAACCTTATTTACATATTAACATTTAAAACTTACAAAAGAATTAGAAAAATTGGAGCTAGCTACTGATTGAAAATGAGGTGAATGACGTGAGATGATTAGCACTATTAACATGTTGGAAAAACAAATTAAAAAACCAACTTTTGATAATTTTATCCTATACTAACTTAAAATTAATGAGTGACGATGTGATTATTTACAATGCGGCTATGATATTTACTTACCCTGTGTAACGAAAAAAATGTGTGTGTTAGTGTGACTTGGTGCTACTGCTCATGAACGGCGGAATACCGGAAGTGTTTGGTAAGGTAAGAAATGTTTAATCGAGGAGGGAGCGTTATGCTCTCTGGTTTTTGTGATGTTTCTTGTTAGTGGATTTTGTTTTATTTGTGTAGTGTAGAACTTTTCTGTCTGTGAATTTATGTAATCTTGTATGTATGGCAGTTGCGCTGTGTTGTGTAAATCTACGATTTTTGAATAGCGATCTGCGTTATTAATTAAGCGCAAACATTTATTCTGAAGTCGCTGTAGTGGTTTAAAGGCGGTATTCGATGCTGTGCACCACACTGGAGCCGCATATGTCATAATTGGTCTAATTACTGAAGTGTATGAAAGTTTCTTGTTTTTTGTGTTCATGTGGCTGTTTTTGTTCAGTGATGGATAAAGTGAGTGTATGACTTTGTTCGTTTTTTTAATTGTGTTATTTATGTGTTCAATGTGGTAAAGTCGTGGTCCAAGTGTGACGCCGAGGTATTTTACAGTTTTGGAAGGGGATACGCTATGTGTGCTGATTTTAAGTGGTGTATATACTTTAATGTTGGTGTGTTTTCTTGTGAAAACTATGAACTCAGTTTTCGCGTGGTTTATGGATATTTTCCATAAGCGCCAGTAGGGTTGTAGGATGTTGAGGTGTATCTGTATTTGTTTATTCGCTACCTCTGCACTGTGCGAGCACGCATAGATGGCTGTGTCGTCAGCATAGAGGGCGGTCTGTGTTTGTGGAAAAGTAGGTAGGTCATAGGTATAAAGGGTATACAGTGTAGGGCCAAGACAACTTCCCTGTGGTACGCCAGCCCTGATAGGGCGTGACGTAGACACAGTACTGTTTATCTTGACTCTAAACTGTCTGTTAGTGAGGTATGTGTTTGTAAGTTTGATTAGTATTGAAGGGAATTTCACTTGAATTATTTTGTAAATAAGCCCATCTAGCCATACTTTGTCGAAAGCTTTTTCGACGTCTAGAAGGGCCATTACTATGACTTTTTTCTTGTTGTAGTTTGTGGAGATGTCAGTCACGATTCTTGCTACTTGCTGGACAGTATTGTGGCGAGGTCGGAATCCAAATTGGATGTTAGGGATGATTTTGTGTTTGTGATCGTGCTTTTGTAAGCGTGTAAGTATGATTTTCTAAGTGACTTTGTAGAGTGTATTTAGTAAGCTTATGGGGCGGTAGCTGGATGCATCTGTAGGATTTTTGTTAGGCTTGTGTATGGGAACCACTAGTGCAGTTTTCCAGCACTCCGGGAAGTGCTGGAGCTTTATAACAGAATTTATTATATAGGTAAACTGCACTAGCGCTTTTCGGGATAGGTTCTCAAAGACGATGTTATGTATTGTATCAGGACCTGGCGCTTTCTGGTTAGGGAATGTTTTTATAACACTAGCAACTTCAGAGGGTGATGTGAGGAGCTTTGCTAGTAATGTAGTGTTTGTATGATGTTCTATATTCAAATATTGTGTAACGTAGTCAATTATTTCTTGTTGTTGTTGCGTGTGATTAGTGTCAATTATGTGTACTCTTTCGAAGGTCTCAGCCAACGCTTCGACCTTCTCTTTGTCTGTCAGAAGTGTCGTGTTGTTTTGTGTGAGTGGAGGGATGGGTTTGAAGGGTTTTTTAAGGGATTTGGACAATTTCCATAAGGAATTGTCCATAGAGTTAAGGGATTCAAGTGTTTGTTCCCATTCTGTGTTTTTATATTCTCTTAATTCTGACTTGATTTGTGTACTTAGTGTGTTAATTTGTGTTCTGAGGATAGGATCGCGAGAACTTTGCCATAGTTTTCGTGTGCTATTTCTGTTACTTATAAGTGTTGAGATGTGTTCTGGGAGTTTGTCTTTAGTTTGATCCAGTTTTATCATTTTTGCATGTTTGTTCAAAGCTGTTTGTAAAATTTTTGTGAACTGGTCAACTTCGCTTTCGAGATCTTGAGGAGTCTCAATGTTTCTGTTAATTGTTACTAGTTTGTCCAGTGTTTGTCGGAAGCTTTTCCAGTTTGTGTGTATGTATGTCCGTGTTATCTGTGTATTTGTGTTTGGGTTAATGTTTGAGCGTAATTTGGAGAGGATAGGGAGGTGGTCAGAACTTAGTTCATTGAGTGTGACGGGATTAGAAAGGTTGTTTATATTTTTATTTATTAGGAGGTCTATGGTAGTCGGCGTCATGTTATTGCGTGGAAAATGTGTTGGTGTAGATGGATACTGTAGTAAGCAATTGTGGTTCTGTGCATATGTGTAAAGTGTATGTCTATTTCTGTTTGATTGTGTGTTTGGGTTTCAGAGTGGATGCCTAGCATTAAAATCACCAATAACCACTACTTTGTTTCCAATATTAAGAAGTGTGTGTATATCATTGTGTATAAATTTATTCGCTGGTGTGTTGTATATAGCAATAATATGAGTGTTATCAGAGAGACGAACGCAGATAGATTCGAAATTGTTATTGAGCAGGTGAACTTGTGTATGAGGTATGTTGTTTTTAATGAGAATAGCTACACCACCGTGTGCTCTTTGTGTATTTGTTACTCTGTCTTTCCTGTATGTGGTATAGCCTCTAATTCTCATTTTATCTGTGTGAGTGAGATGTGTTTCGCTGATGGCCATTATGTGTATGTCGTATTTGTGTAAAAAGTGTATAAGTTCCCCTACCTTGGATAGGAGACCTTCTGCATTCCATGAGCATATTTTAGTGGTGAATTATATGCTGTATGAATTGATATTCGACATGAACTGTATGGATATGGGCGCGCGTGATTGCTGATCCGGTGCTGATGATAATGAAGTATTGAGGTCCCTAACAAACCCTAACAAATTGTTCAAATTAATTAAATTAGCAAGATTATTAAACTCTTGACATAAGTCGGACATCACATTTATGTTAACATTAATATTGTCTTGTTGGGGCGGGGCATTTGTCGGAGCAGTTATGGAGGGCTTAGAAGGGGCGTTAGTGTTGTGCTGAAGGCGGGGCGTGGGTAGCAATGGCTGTCTCTGTGGCAGGGAGGGGTAATGGCTGCTGCTGCTGTGATCCGGCACTCTATGTTGCTGCTGCGTTGGTGGGGCTGCGATGATCCTCCTTCTGTCTGTCCACGCATTTGCTGCTGGTAGTGGGGCTGGTATGTATTGCGTTTGAGGTGCCGATGGATTTCTACGCTCTGCTTCTTGTATTTTTCTGATGTACGTAGGGCATATAGTGCTATTTGCAGGGTGGTCACCAGAACAGTTAGCACATTTCGCTGGGGTGTCACGTGACTTTGTGCAGGTATTTGTCAGATGTTGTTCTGCACATTTGAGGCATTTTGGTGTTAGATTACAATTCGAAGTCGCGTGACCCCCTTGCTGGCACCTGTGGCACTGTGTCAAACGCTTCTTATTTACGTGTCGCTCCCATGTGACCTTTGTATAAAAGAGTGAGCGCACGGTGTGTTGTACCGTTTTTAGTGTAGTGTTTGCGTTCGTTACTACCAGGTATAGTGGGCGATATTGTGTTGACATTTTGAAGATTTTACTAACGTCGATGTCGTATTTTGATTTGATTTCGGTTTCGAAATCTTCTATGGATGGTGCACTATCCAACCCTCGTAGCACGAACGCATGTGTCTTGTCTGTTTTGTCAGTGTATTTATGAAATTGTATGTGTGGTTTGATTTTCTCCAGGTATTTATTTTTGTCGTTAATGTCTTCTAAGAATATGTTAGTGTTGTTTCTGGTGTACTTGATGGTGAATCCATGTCTCACTGTTTCTTTTAATTTATCGATTGAGGCCACGTGGTTGCTACACTTACCCTCAATAACGATTGGAGCTGGCGGCTTTCTGCGAGCTGTTCGATTTGGTGGCTCAGCGGCGGAGGTATTGTCGTCATCATCGTCTTCTGTCACGTTCTGCAGCGGAGCGAACCTGTTCTTGAATGCCGGACCGGGGTATGGTAAGGGGGCAGGGGAGGGCATCTTACTTTTTTGTCTTATTTCAGGGCTTTCACCAGCTTTGCGCTTTTGTTTATCACTCTCACTAACACTTACACTGTCACTGATTTTGAATAGGTCTTTGTAAAAAGCACTATCACTGTCATCACTTTCTAAATCAGGTTTTTTGGGATCCGGCTGGGACATTGGGCCCAAGCCCTTCATGTCGGTGAACCGACAGCAAAAATTTGAATTAAATGCAACTTTTGTTCAACAAAATAAAATTTTTATCGCTTGAAAAATAAGAGTTAAAACTTGCAAAAATCTAACACTGCGTAGGAATAAACACTCACGTCTGATCGCTACGTTTGCTAGACTCAGAATCACAGCATGTATAGGTGAACAAACACGCTCGGCCATCCGCACTTCATGAATAACACTAGTTTCATCAAAATTGAATGTATGACCTGAATCAATGCAATGGGTGACTAGCGCACATTTTGGCGAATTTTTATTTAATTTTTTACTATTTCGTTTGTGTTCATCCAGCCTTGTTCTTGAATATCTTTCAGTTTATCCTGTGTACTGTGCATCACAATCATTACACGGTATTTTGTAGATTAAATTAGATCTTAAGTTTTTGTCAGTTTTACCTTTTATTTTGGAGAATAAATTGCCCACTGTTTTGTACTGTTTGAAACCAATTTCAATCCACTCTTTATTTTTGAATACTCGTTTAATCATGTAACTAACGCTATCTATGTAAGGAATTGTAGAATATTTATCAGTCAAAGATTTGTTCTTTCTTTTGTCATTGTCATTTAAACTAGGTGAATGATTTATGATTTGATTTCTGATACCGTTTATAATACCAAATGGATATTTATTGGAACGAAGTAGGCTAGTAAGTGTGTTGATTACTTCAGTATGATATTTTTCAGAGGTCAATTCAAGTGCCCTGCTGAACATATTCCTAGTCACATTGAGAAGTTGACTTTTTGGATGATTGGATTGAAAACTTATGTATCTGGTACTTGCTGAGGGCTTTTTGTACCATTTCGTGGTAATTTTGTCACATTCTTCTCTAATTAGTACCATATCAAGAAAAGGTAAGCTGTTTTTTTACCTCTGTTTCTACTGTGAATTGCATGTGAGCATTGAAGCTATTGAAAATAGTTACAATCTCATCTATTTTAGATCTTGGCACAGCTGTAAATCAATCATCCACATACTTTTTCATGAACGGAATTTCAAAAGACAACTTTGCAATAACCTCTTTTAGAACCAAATCCATAACCAAATCAGCCACCACAGGAGACATCGGATTTTCCACTGCTGCATCAAATATCTGTCTATAAAGCTCACAATTAAATTTGAAGTAAAAACTTTCGAAACAAAATGTAATTAAATTCAACTATTCATCTAGTGGTATGTTTGTACGTTGAGATATGATATTATATTTTTGTTCTACAGCTTGCAGTACTAGGCTTATTGGAATATTAGTGTATAAAGAAACAACATCTAATGAAATAAGAACATAATCTTGATTTAAAATTACTTGAGTGACAAACTCTTGGAATTCAAATGAATTTCTGATCTAGTACTCATCTTCATATAAGTCACTCAGTAAGCGAGTTAAATATTCAGATAATTTATCTGTTGGGGAGTCAATTCCAGAGACGATAGGGCGGAGCGGTTTGTTATCTTTATGCAATTTAACAAGACCATGAATTCTAGGAGGAATCGCATTATCAGATGTAAGGCTTTTCTTCGTTGCTACGTCAATATATTATTTTCCAAATAAATTTTTGACTATTTTGTTGTTTGCATTTTGAATTTTTGTTGTAAGATCTTTATTTATTTCCTTGTATGTGCAACTATCATCCAATAAATCTTTCATTTTAATAATATATTCATTTTTACTAATTGCAACGGTTAAATTTGATTTGTCAGCTTTGATGATAGGAAGGTCTTCATTTTGTTTTAAAAATTGTTTAGTTTCATTATATTTTTCAATTATATCACTGTTAGTTTGGTTTTGGTGAATTTTATGTTTAGAATTGGTAACTATAATGGCAATTTGCGCTCTGTTTTGGTTCCTAATCTCAATTTGAGTCTTAATTGATGGACACCACAATTGACAGACTTCCACCAGTGTCAATATGTATTTTTTTGACAATGCGTGCATGCACGATTTTCGACATGCAGTTAGCCGATGCCTTCCATAGATGTCAGATGTGGCAAAGGACAAAAGAAAATTTCTCTTTTTTCCGCTTATTAATATTATTATCAATTTTAACATATGTATAACTTCAATTTTCTTGAACAATAATAAATTTGAAAGTATTTTAACATTCATAAACACATAATTAGTGATAACATGAAATTGTAGCGCTTTTGAGGATGGCTGAGGTGCAGCCGAAACTGTAAATCAGAGAAGAAATAATATTAAATTTGACTGAAATCCCAATAATACAACACTCACATTATTTACAAATCCAGTCAGCGTCAACCATTTTATCCAATAAACTGCGTGGGACAAGGTCTGCGACAACTCTTCGAGAACAACAACATGATCATCATTCCGGAAATTGTTGACATCTATGGAAACTTGACTAAGTATCACGTGAAGATGTTACTAAATGTAAACAGAAAGCTTATATCAGCGACAAACCAAAGAAATTTTTTACTGTGGTGTAAGCGCAATAGTGTTTTCCCAACTCATATAACTAGTCATTTTAATTGTTTGCAAAATGTTTTTTTATCCAACAATCCATACAAAAATGGAACTGCTAAAATCATCAGAGAGTTTAGAGTACAAACAATCAATCTAGAAGTAAAAATTAGTCACTGGAAAATACAGTTTCATTGAAAAGTGTTTCAATATAACTATGATATTATTGAACAAAATATTAGCTTCATTCATTGGCATAGATTCCGAATTTTTCTGGAAAATAAATCCTACTTCATCAACAACAATATTAACCAAACACATATCAAGAAGTTCAATAACCTGTTACACATAAATCGAATAGTTATCAATGACAATCTCTCACAAGAAGGCTGGTTTTATAATATGACACAAACTGTGATACCTCAACGTGTAACTGATTTGCTATCGTTGGGACCTGAATTTACTGTGCCGTTTGAAATGAATCAATTACCTCTTTTTCAATTAATTGCAGATGTGGAGTATGTTATCTATCAAATGGATGACATTGAGATTAAGAACCAATACAGTGCGCAAACTGCCAATATAGTTACCAATTATATACATAAAATTCACCAAAACAAAACTAACAGTGAAATAAGTGAAAAATATAATGAAACTAAACAATTTTTAAAACAAAATAAAGACTTTCTTATCATCAAAGCTGACAAATCAAATTTAACCGTTGCAATTAGTAAAAATGATTATATTAGTAAAATGGAAGATTTATTGGATGACAGTAGCACATACAAGAGAATAAATAAAGATCTTACAACAAAAATTCAAAATGCAAACAACAAAATAGTCAAAAATTTATTTGGAAAACAATATATTGACGTAGCAACAAAGAAAAGCCCTACATCTGATATTACGATTCCTCCTAGAATTCATGGTCTTGTTAAATTGCATAAAGATAACAAACCGCTCCGCCCTATCGTCTCTCGAATTAACTCCCCAACAGATAAATTATCTGAATATTTAACTCGCTTACTGAATGACTTATATGAAGATGAGTACTTCATCAGAAATTCATTTGAATTCCAAGAGTTTGTCACTCAAGTAAATTTAAATCAAGATTATGTTCTTATTTCATTAGATGTTGTTTCTTCATATACTAATATTCCAATAAGCCTGGTACTGCAAGCTGTAGAATGAAAATATAATATCATATCTCAACGTTCAAACATACCACTAGATGAATAGTTGAATTTAATTATATTTTGTTTTGGAAGTTTTCACTTTAAATTTATTGGTGAGCTTTATTGACAGGTATTTGGTGCAGCGAGGGGGAATTTGATGTCTCCTGTTGTAGCTAATTTGGTTATGGATTTGGTTCTAAAAGAGGTTATTGCAAAGTTGTCTTTTGAAATTCCGTTCATAGAAAAGTATGTGGATGATTTAATTACAGCTGTGCCAAGATCTAAAATACATGAGATTGTAACTATTTTCAATAGCTTTAATGCTCACATACAATTCACAGTGTTAACGGAGGTGAAAAACAGCTTACCTTTTCTTGATACGGTACTAATAAGAGAAGAATGTGGCAACATTACCATCAAATGGTACAAAAAGCCCTCAGCAAGTACCAGATACTTAAGTTTTCAATTCAATCATCCCAAAAGTCAACTTCTCAATGTGGCTAGAAATATGTTGAGCAGGGCACTTAAATTGACCTCTGAAAAATATCATACTGAAGTAATCAACACAGTTACTAGCTAACTTCGTTCCAATAAATATCCATTTGGCATAATAAACGGTATCAGAAATCAAATCATAAATCATTCACCCAGTTTAAATGACAATGACAAAAGAAAGAACAAATCTTTGACTGATAAATATTCCACAATTCCTTACATAGATAGCGTTAGTTACATGATTAAACGAGTATTCGGAGATAAAGAGGGAATTGAAATTGGTTTCAAACAGTACAAAACAGTGGGCAATTTATTCTCCAAAATAAAAGATAAAACTGACGAAAACTCGAAATCTAATTTAATCTACTAAATACCGTGTAATGATTGTGATGCACAGAACACAGGATAAACTAAAAGATATTTGAAAACAAGGCTGGATGAACACAAACGAAATAGTAAAAAATTAAATAAAAATACGCCAAAATGTGCGCTAGTCACACATTGCATTGATTCAGGTCATACATTCAATTTTGATGAAACTAGTATTATTCATGATGAAGTGAACTTGAATAAAAGACTTACATTAGAGATGTTGTATATGAAACAGGACAAACGAAATATTAATGAAAAGACAGATACTATAGCGCTTAGCACGATTTACAACAATATCCTTCAGATCTAGGCTCATGTTACTTCTCTGATTTTGTTTATATTTTTGACACCTTGCGTGATGCACAATTTTAATTGATGGACACCACAATTGACAAACTTCTACCAGTGTCAATTTTTTTTTTTTGACAATGCGTGCATGCACGATTTTTAACATGCAGTTAGCCAATGCCTTCCATAGATGTCGGATGTGGCAAAGGACAAGAGAAAATTCCTCTTTTTTCTGCCTATTAATATTAATATCAATTTTAACATATGTATAACTTCAATTTTTTCAAACAATAATTCATTTGTGAGTATTTTAACATTCATAAATACATAATTAGTAATAACATACAATTGTAGCGCTTTCGAGGATGGCTAAGGTGCAGCCGAAACTGTAAAGCAGAAAAGAAATAATAATAAATTTGACTGAAATCCCAATAATACATCACTTACATTATTTACAAATCCAGTCAGCGTCAACCATTTTATCCATTATAAGATTTATCCAGAAAGGTATTCGTGGAGGCATTTCAGTGTGTTCTAACCGCTTCTCAAGGGCGAACAATAAATACATGTCATCATATGATGAAAGTTCACCCTCAAAGTATATTGTATATTGGGATGCAAACAATTTATTTGGTCACGCAATGTCAAGTTATCTGCCCACAAATAATTTCAAATGGATGACAACTGATTAAATTAAAGATTTGAATATTTTGGAAATGGATGAAAACTCAAGTAAAGGTTACATTTTTGAAGTTGACTTAGATTACGATGCTGATTTACACGAAAAGCATAATGATTTTCCATTTTGCGCTGAGACTGCATATCCACCAAATTCCAAACATAAAAAACTCATTGCAAGCTTAAATAATAAAAGAAATTATGTGATACATCACAAAAATTCACAACAGGCTATGTGCAATGGCCTAAAATTAGTAAAAATACATAGAGCTCTCTCTTTCAATCAATCAGATTGGATGAAAACTTATATTGACCTTAATAATAATTTGAGACGAAAAGCAAGTAGTAGTTTTGAAAAAGACTATTTTAAACTGAAAAATAATGCGGCGTTTGGAAAAACGTTAGGAAATCAGGATAATCGAGTCGATGTTAAACTGATTACACATTAGGAAAATATCGGAAAAAGGAAGGGCGCAGAATACTTCATATCAAAACCAAACTTCCAAAGTTTATCAATTTTCAATGAGAGTTTTGTTGCCATTCAGATGAATAAACTCAAAGTCCTGTACAATAAACCAATTTATTTAGGCTTCTGTATATTAGAGCTCTCAAAATATCATATGTATAATTTTCATTACTCGTTTATAAAGGAAAAATATCAAGATAAAGTAAAACTTTTATATACGGATACGGACTCTTTTGTTTATGAGTTTCTAATTGATGATATCTATAATGATATGAGACAAGATATATGTCCATTTGACACTTCAAATTTTCCAGTCAATGATCCATACACAATTCCTCAAAAGAATAAATCTGTGCTAGATGAGATGAGTGGGAAAATTATTTCAGAATTCGTTGGTTTACGGTCGAAAATGTACTCTACTCTAACACATGATTCTGAGAAAAAGAGAGCCAAAGGAATTAAAGAATGTGTTTTCAGAAATCAAATCACTCATTCAGACTATAGAAATGCAATCACGTCAACAGAACAACTTTATGTTCAACTAAATTTGTTCCGGTCAAAAAATCATGTGATCTATACTCAGACGCAGAATAAACGTGCATTATCAGCAAATGATAATAAAAGTTATCTAATCAACAACTCCACTGATACCTTAGCTTGGGGACATTACACAATTGAAGAATGAATGTTCATATATATTCAGGGATAATTTTCTCTAGGATTTAAGATGAATTTGTAGAAGGAATAAGTATGGATGAACTATTATAATTACTATTTGTAATAAATCATATTGAAAAGGAAGAATAGTATTAATTATTGTTCATATCATACCCCAAAATATAACTTGTTCATCATTTCTAGCTCACAAATTCTTGATACTTCTGTTCTGAAAGATAAAAGTGTTTGTCCACGATCACCTTATATATATACCTTATAAATGAGTTTTCTGAAGCAAAACGATAGTCATTTTTCACAGAGTGAATAATAGCAGTGAATAATCATTATTCACGGGTATAGAATTCCTAGGGCACGCGGTATATATTATGAATCTGGCAAGCATTTTTCAGTACGTCTAGGCAATAACCATGCACTTTGATTAGCCAACTTTATACAAATCTCAAAAATATTGTTAAAATATTGCTTTAATCTAATTTTCAATGCTCTTGAAAAAAAAATTTTACATTAAATAAACTATATCAAGTATGCCATTGTTATGACATGACAGGCGAAGCATAAATTGTTGTCAATTTGAAAACGTCATAATTTCGATCCAGAATACGTAAAGAATGAAAATTGATAGTGAGAAAGAGATATTGTGTACTTGTACTACACCGGAGATAACAGAAGCTGCAAAAGTCACCTCCCTGAATTTGTTGCCTGAGAAATCTCGAAATCTTTACATTCTTGTGAACAATACCTTTATGAATTGAAGGGCGACCAAGAAAAATTATTTCATTTCCAGGGTCAGTTTTACTGACATATTTTACGGAATTAGCTGCAAAATTCGAATAATCCATATTATGGACACTTTGCTCTATGCTTAGGAGTACGCTTAATATGAATCAAGGAGTCGATACAGAAGACTAGGCAAAACTGCGGTCACTTTCAAAACGGAGATTCGAGGGCTTTCGTCCGGAAAAAGCTAATACCTTTCCTTCCGAAAAAAATGTACAAATTTCTTATTCAAGCCTGTGATGAAAAATATCTTGCAATGAAGGTAAGAAATAAGAAATATCTAGAAACTTGTTTGAAAAAAAGTTATGGAATTAAAGTCAATAGTAGTCGTGGACAGAGTATAGTACTCTACTCACATATTATAAGCTATGATTCACTCAGGTTAATTATGCCACTCGCTACGCTCGTGACATAAACTTAACCTTCGTGAATAACAGCCTTCATTATATGCTCGTAAAATAATATACTATTCTTCCTAATTTGTTTTGTTTTTTCACCTTATTATTCCATCTCATTAATTCGATTGGAACAGCATTTCCAGTTCTTGTTAATATTCAGTCTCTAAAGATTAAAAAAAATATACTCGATGATCATGATTTAATTAATGTCTCAACAATTTATTGGATGTGCACGCAGTGGCGTTTCTATTGAGTTTTTGAGCATTTTAATAAGATCGCGCACATGATCATGAATAAAACACGCTCATGATCAGAAGAATGAATATACAGAGGTGCACATAAAACTAACATCGCATTATCTACGATTAAAGCATAACACGCAAGCCTATATTGAATTCTTCACCCCAGTGGCGTACCACCGATTTTACACCCACTATAATACAATCTCACACACTCACCTTAACATTCTACGCCCATGACAATAAAAATTTCAATCATAGGCGCACGAACATATTGACATCTCAATACCCAACTTAAAAACATTACGCACGCCTAAAAAAAACACAAAACAAATTGTCGCTGTTGCTGGGCTACGAGCTGTGAATCCTATCTACTTAAATCTGCTCAGAAGTAAGATTTTGCTTCAAAAATGCGTCATATGGCAGGATCTAGCACCAAATACATCATATTTCGTGTTTTTAGTGTGCTATTTGCAGTTTCACAAACTTTGGAATAAATCGAAATCACGCTTTTCCGCGCAGATTTTCAGTATCAAAAAGTTTGTATTCCTATGCAGGACCTCATAATATATATGAATCTATAGACTAAAACATCGTATCTCGTGTTTTCAGAGCGCTATCTGCAGTTATATGAAGTTTGAAATAAGTCAAAATTACCACATTCTGAGCAGTTTCAAAGTATCGCAAATCACATAAATCTATCCAATACAACATAATATGCATGAATGTGTCCTCAAATGCACAAAATTTTGCGTTTCCAGCGAGTTATCAGCGTTTTCTCTGAGTCTCGTCGAGAAATTTTTGATCCTGTTAATCTGCTCAGAAGCAAGATTTTGCTTCAATATTGCGTTATATGGCAAAATCTTGCACCAAATACATCATATATCGTGTTTTTAGAGTGCTATTTGCAGTTTTACAAACTTTGGAATAAGTCGAAATCACGCTTTTCCGCGCAGTATTTCACAATCAAAAAGTTCATATTCCTATGCAGGACCTCATGATATGTATGAATCTGTCGACAAAAACCTTGTATCTCGTGTTTTCAGAGCGCTACCTGCAGTTGTAGGAAGTTTGAAATACGTCAAAATTATTACATTCTGAGCAGTTTCAAAGTATCGCAAATCACATAAATCTATCCAATACAACATGATACGCATGAATCCGTCCTCAAATGCACTGAATTTTGCGTGTCCAGCGAGTTATCAGCGTTTTTTCTGAGTTTTGTTGAGAAATTTTTGATCCTGTAAATCTGCTCAGAAGCAAGATTTTGCTTCAAAAATGCGTCATATGGCAGAATCTAGCACCAAATACATCATATTTTGTGTTTTTAGAGTGCTATTCGCAGTTTTACAAATTTTGAAATGAGTCGAAATCACGCTTTTCCGCGCGGATTTTCACAATCAAAAAGTTCTTATTTCTATTCAGAACCTCATATTATATATGAATCTATCGACAAAAACATCGTATCTTGTGTTTTCAGAGCGCTATCTGCAGTTATATGAAGTTTGAAATAAGTCAAAATTACCACATTCTGGGCAGTTTCAAAGTATCGCAAATCACATAAATCTATTCAATACAACATAATACGCATGAATCCGTCCTCAAATGCACAAAATTTTGCGTTTCCAGCGAGTTATCAGCGTTTTTGCTGAGTCTCGTTGAGAAACTTTTGATCCTGTAAATCTGTTCAGAAGCAAGATTTTGCTTCAAAAATGCGTTATATGGCAGAATCTAGCACCAAATACATCATATTTCGTGTTTTTAGAGTGCTATTTGCAGTTTTACAAACTTTGGAATAAGTCGAAATCACGCTTTTCCGCGCAGATTTGCACAATCAAAAAGTTCATATTTCTATTCAGGACCTCATAATATGTATGAATCTATCAACAAAAACATCGTATCTCATGTTGTCAGAGCGCTATCTGCAGTTATATGAAGTTTGAAATAAGTCAAAATTACCACATTCTAAGCAGTTTCAAGGTATCGCAAATCACATAAATCTATCCAATACAACATAATACGCATGAATCCGTACTCAAATGCACGAAATTTTGCGTTTCCAGCGAGTTATCAGCGTTTTTTCTAAGTCTCGTTGAGAAATTTTTGATCCTGTTAATCTGCTCAGAAGTAAGATTTTGCTTCCAAAATGCGTTATATGGCAGAATCTAGCACCAAACACATCATATTTTGTGTTTTTAGAGTGCTATTTGCAGTTTTACAAACTTTGGAATAAGTAGAAATCACGCCTTTCCGCGCAGATTTCCACAATCAAAAAGTTCATATTCCTATTCAAGACCTCATAATATCTATGAATCTATCGACAAAAACATCGTATCTCGTGTTTTCAGAGCGCTATCTGCAGTTATATAAAGTTTGATATAAGTCGAAAAACCACATTCTGCGCAGTTTCAAAGTATCGCAAATCACATAAATCCATCAAATACAACATAATACGCATGAATCCGTCCTCAAATGCACAAAATTTTGCGTTTCCAGCTAGTTATTAGCGTTTTTTCTGAGTCTCGTTGAGAAATTTTTGACTCTGTGAATCTGCTCAGAAGCAAGATTTTGCTTCAAAAATGCGTTGTATGGCAGAATCTAGCACCAAATACATCATATTTCGTGTTTTTAGAGTGCTATTTGCAGTTTTACAAACTTTAGAATAGGTCGAAATCACGCTTTTCCGCGCAGATTTTCACAATCAAAAAGTTCATATTCCTATTCAAGACCTCATAATATGTATGAATCTATCGACAAAAACATCGTATCTCGTGTTTTCAGAGCGCTATCTGCCGTTATATGAAGTTTGATATAAGTCAGAATTACCACATTCTGAGCAGTTTCAAAGTATCGCAGATCACATAAATCTATCCAATACAACATAATACGCATGAATCCGTCCTCAAATGCACAAAATTTTGCGTTTCCAGCGAGTTATCAGCGTTTTTTCTGAGTCTCGTTGAGAAATTTTTGATCCTGTTAATCTGCTCAGAAGCAAAATTTTGCTTCAAGAATGCGTTATATGGCAGAATCTAGCACCAAATACATCATATTTTGTGTTTTTAGAGTGCTATTTGCAGTTTCACAAACTTTGGAATAAGTCTAAATCACGCTTTTCCGCGCAGATTTTCACTATCAAAGAGTTTATATTCCTATTCAGGACCCCATAATATGTATGAATCTATCGACAAAAACATCGTATCTCGTGTTTTCAGAGCGCTATCTGCAGTTATATGAAGTTTGAGATAAGTCAAAATTACCACATTCTGAGCAGTTTCAAGGTATCGCAAATCACATAAATCTATCCAATACAACATAATACGCATGAATCCGTTCTCAAATGCACAAAATTTTGCGTTTCCAGCAAGTTATCAGCGTTTTTTCTGAGTCTCGTTGAGGAATTTTTGATCCTGTTAATCTGCTCAGAAGCAAGATTCTGCTTCAATAATGCGTTATATGGCAAAATCTCGCACCAAATACATCATATATCGTGTTTTTAGAGGTCTATTTGCAGTTTTACAAACTATGGAATAAGTCGAAATCACGCTTTTCCGCGCAGTTTTTCACAATCAAAAAGTTCATATTCCTATCCAGGACCTCATGATATGTATGAATCTGTCGACAAAAACCTCGTATCTCGTGTTTTCAGAGCGCTATCTGCAGTTATATGAAGTTTGAAATAAGTCAAAATTACCACATTCTGAGCAGTTTCAAAGTATTGCAAATCACATAAATCTATTCAATACAACATAATACGCATGAATCCGTCCTCAAATGCACAAAATTTTGCGTTTCCAGCAAGTTATCAGCGTTTTTGCTTAGTCTCGTTGAGAAACTTTTGATCCTGTAAATCTGTTCAGAAGCAAGATTTTGCTTCAAAAATGCGTTATATGGCAGAATCTAGCACCAAATACATCATATTTTGTGTTTTTAGAGTGCTATTTGCAGTTTTACAAACTTTGGAATAAGTCGAAATCACGCTTTTCCGCGCAGATTTGCACAATCAAGAAGTTAATATTCCTATTCAGGACCTCATAATATGTATGAATCTATCGGAAAAAACATCGTATCTCGTGTTTTCAGAGCGCTATCTGCTGTTATATGAAGTTTGAAATAAGTCAAAATTACCACATTCTGAGCAGTTTCAAGATATCGCAAATCACATAAATCTATCAAATACAACATAATACGCATGAATCCGTCCTCAAATGCACAAAATTTTGCGTTTCCAGCGAGTTATCAGTGTTTTTTCTAAGTCTCGTTGAGAAATTTTTGATCCTGTTAATCTGCTCAGGAGCAAGATTTTGCTTCAAAAATGCGTTATATGGCAGAATCTAGCACCAAATACATCATATTTCGTGTTTTTAGAGTGCTATTTGCAGTTTTACAAACTTTGAAATAAGTCAAAATCACGCCTTTCCGCGCAGATTTTCACAATCAAAAAGTTCATATTCCTATTCAGGACCTCATAATATGTATGAATCTATCGACAAAAACATCGTATCTCGTGTTTTCAGAGCGCTATCTGCAGTTATATAAAGTTTGATATAAGTCAAAAAACCACATTCTGAGCAGTTCCAAAGTATCGCAAATCACATAAATCTATCCAATACAACATAATACGCATGAATCCGTCCTCAAATGCACAAAATTTTGCGTTTCCAGCTAGTTACCAGCGTTTCTTCTGAGTCTCGTTGAGAAATTTTTGATCCTGTAAATCTGCTCAGAAGCAAGATTTTGCTTCAAAAATGCGTTATATGGCAGAATCTAGCACCAAATACATCATATTTCGTGTTTTTAGAGTGCTATTTGCAGTTTTACAAACTTTGGAATAAGTCAAAATCACGCCTTTCCGGGCAGATTTTCACAATCAAAAAGTTCATATTTCTATTCAGGACCTCATAATATGTATGAATCTATCGACAAAAACATCGTATCTCGTGGTTTCAGAGCGCTATCTGCAGTTATATGAAGTTTGATATAAGTCAAAATTACCACATTCTGAGCAGTTTCAAAGTATCGCAAATCACATAAATCTATCCAATACAACATAATACGCATGAATCTGTCCTCAAATGCACAAAATTCTACGTTTCTAGCGAGTTAACAGCGTTTTTCCTGAGTCTCGTTGAGAAATATTTGATCCTGTAAATCTGCTCAGAAGCAAGATTCTGCTTTAAAAATGCGTTATATGACAGAATCTAGCACCAAATACATCATATTTTTGTATTTAGAGTGCTATTTGCAGTTTTACAAACTTTGGAATAAGTCGAAATCACGCTTTTCCGCGCAGATTTTCACAATCAAAAAGTTCATATTCCTATTTAGGACCTCATAATATGTATGAATCTATCGACAAAAACATCGTATCTCGTGATTTCAGAGCGCTATATGCAGTTATATGAAGTCTGATATAAGTCAAAATTACCTCATTCTGAGCAGTTTCAAAGTATCGCAAATCAAATAAATCTTTCCAATACAACATAATACGCATGAATCTGTCCTCAAATGCACAAAATTTTGCGTTTCCAGCGAGTTATCAGCGTTTTTTCTGAGTCTCGTCGAGAAATTTTTGATCCTGTTAATCTGCTCAGAAGCAAGATTCTGCTTCAATAATGCGTTATATGGCAAAATCTCGCACCAAATACATCATATATCGTGTTTTTAGAGTGCTATTTGCAGTTTTACAAACTATGGAATAAGTCGAAATCACGCTTTTCCGCGCAGTTTTTCACAATCAAAAAGTTCATATTCCTATCCAGGACCTCATGATATGTGTGAATCTGTCGACAAAAACCTCGTATCTCGTGTTTTCAGAGCGCTATCTGCAGTTATATGAAGTTTGAGATAAGTCAAAATTACCACATTCTGAGCAGTTTCAGAGTATCGCATATCACATAAATCTATCCAATACAACATGATACGCATGAATCCGTCCTCAAATGCACAAAATTTTGCGTTTCCAGCGAGTTATCAGCGTTTTTTCTGAGTCTTGTTGAGAAATTTTTGATCCTGTAAATCTGCTCAGAAGCAAGATTTTGCTCCAAATATGCGTCATATGGCAGAATCTAGCACCAAATACATCATATTTCGTGTTTTTAGAGTGCTATTTGCAGTTTTACAAACTTTGAAATGAGTCGAAATCACGCTTTTCCGCGCAGATTTTCACAATCAAAAAGTTCATATTTCTATTCAGGATCTCATAATATGTATGAATCTATCGACAAAAACATCGTATCTCGTGTTTTCAGAGCGCTATCTGCAGTTATATGAAGTTTGGAATAAGTCAAAATTACCACATTCTGAGCAGTTTCAAAGTATTGCAAATCACATATATCTATTCAATACAACATAATACGCATGAATCCGTCCTCAAATGCACAAAATTTTGCGTTTCCAGCGAGTTATCAGCGTTTTTGCTGAGTCTCGTTGAGAAACTTTTGATCCTGTAAATCTGTTCAGAAGCAAGATTTTGCTTCAAAAATGCGTTATATGGCAGAATCTAGCACCAAATACATCATATTTTGTGTTTTTAGAGTGCTATTTGCAGTTTTACAAACTTTGGAATAAGTCGAAATCACGCTTTTCCGCGCAAATTTGCACAATCAAAAAGTTAATATTCCTATTCAGGACCTCATAATATGTATGAATCCATCGGAAAAAACATCGTATCTCGTGTTTTCAGAGCGCTATCTGCAGTTATATGAAGTTTGAAATAAGTCAAAATTACCACATTCTGAGCAGTTTCAGAGTATCGCATATCACATAAATCTATCCAATACAACATGATACGCATGAATCCGTCCTCAAATGCACAAAATTTTGCGTTTCCAGCGAGTTATCAGCGTTTTTTCTGAGTCTTGTTGAGAAATTTTTGATCCTGTAAATCTGCTCAGAAGCAAGATTTTGCTCCAAATATGCGTCATATGGCAGAATCTAGCACCAAATACATCATATTTCGTGTTTTTAGAGTGCTATTTGCAGTTTTACAAACTTTGAAATGAGTCGAAATCACGCTTTTCCGCGCAGATTTTCACAATCAAAAAGTTCATATTTCTATTCAGGATCTCATAATATGTATGAATCTATCGACAAAAACATCGTATCTCGTGTTTTCAGAGCGCTATCTGCAGTTATATGAAGTTTGGAATAAGTCAAAATTACCACATTCTGAGCAGTTTCAAAGTATTGCAAATCACATATATCTATTCAATACAACATAATACGCATGAATCCGTCCTCAAATGCACAAAATTTTGCGTTTCCAGCGAGTTATCAGCGTTTTTGCTGAGTCTCGTTGAGAAACTTTTGATCCTGTAAATCTGTTCAGAAGCAAGATTTTGCTTCAAAAATGCGTTATATGGCAGAATCTAGCACCAAATACATCATATTTTGTGTTTTTAGAGTGCTATTTGCAGTTTTACAAACTTTGGAATAAGTCGAAATCACGCTTTTCCGCGCAAATTTGCACAATCAAAAAGTTAATATTCCTATTCAGGACCTCATAATATGTATGAATCCATCGGAAAAAACATCGTATCTCGTGTTTTCAGAGCGCTATCTGCAGTTATATGAAGTTTGAAATAAGTCAAAATTACCACATTCTGAGCAGTTTCAAGATATCGCAAATCACATAAATCTATCCAATACAACATAATACGCATGAATCCGTCCTCAAATGCACAAAATTTTGCGTTCTTAGCGAGTTATCAGCGTTCTTTCTGAGTCTTGTTGAGAAATTTTTGATGCTGTAAATCTGCTCAGAAGCAAGATTTTGCTTCAAGAATGCGTTATATGGCAGAATCTAGCACCAAATACATCATATTTTGTGTTTTTAGAGTGCTATTTGCAGTTTTACAAACTTTGGAATAAGTCTAAATCACGCTTTTCCGCGCAGATTTTCACAATCAAAAAGTTCATATTCCTATTCAGGACCCCATAATATGTATGAATCTATCGACAAAAACATCGTATCTCGTGTTCTCAGAGCGCTATCTGCAGTTATATGAAGTTTGAAATAAGTCAAAATTACCACATTCTGAGCAGTTTCAAAGTATCGCAAATCACATAAATCTATCCAATACAACATAATACGCATGAATCCGTCCTCAAATGCACAAAATTTTGCGTTTCCAGCGAGTTATCAGCGTTTTTTCTGAGTCTCGTTGAGAAATATTTGATCCTATAAATCCGCTCATAAGCAAGATTTTGCTTCAAAAATGCGTTATATGGCAGAATCTAGCACCAAATACATCATATTTCGTGTTTTTAGAGTGCTATTTGCAGTTTTACAAAATTTGAAATAAGTCGAAATCACGCTTTTCCGCGCAGATTTTCACAATCAAAAAGTTCATATTCCTATTCAGGACCACATAATATGTATGAATCTATCGACAAAAACATCGTATCTCGTGTTTTCAGAGCGCTATCTGCAGTTATATAAAGTTTGATATAAGTCAAAAAACCACATTCTGAGCAGTTCCAAAGTATCGCAAATCACATAAATCTATCCAATACACTATAATACGCATGAATCCGTCCTCAAATGCACAAAATTTTGCGTTTCCAGCTAGTTACCAGCGTTTCTTCTGAGTCTCGTTGAGAAATATTTGATCCTATAAATCCGCTCATAAGCAAGATTTTGCTTCAAAAATGCGTTATATGGCAGAATCTAGCACCAAATACATCATATTTCGTGTTTTTAGAGTGCTATTTGCAGTTTTACAAAATTTGAAATAAGTCGAAATCACGCTTTTCCGCGCAGATTTTCACAATCAAAAAGTTCATATTCCTATTCAGGACCACATAATATGTATGAATCTATCGACAAAAACATCGTATCTCGTGTTTTCAGAGCGCTATCTGCAGTTATATAAAGTTTGATATAAGTCAAAAAACCACATTCTGAGCAGTTCCAAAGTATCGCAAATCACATAAATCTATCCAATACACTATAATACGCATGAATCCGTCCTCAAATGCACAAAATTTTGCGTTTCCAGCTAGTTACCAGCGTTTCTTCTGAGTCTCGTTGAGAAATTTTTGATCTTGTAAATCTGCTCAGAAGCAAGATTTTGCTTCAAAAATGCGTTATATGGCAGAATCTAGCACCAAATACATCATATTTCGTGTTTTTAGAGTGCTATTTGCAGTTTTACAAACTTTGGAATAAGTCGAAATCACGCTTTTCCGCGCAGATTTTCACAATCAAAAAGTTCATATTCCTATTCAGGACCTCATAATATATATGAATCTATCGACAAAAACATCGTATCTCGTGTTTTCAGAGCGCTATCTGCAGTTATATGAAGTTTGATATAAGTCAGAATTACCACATTCTGAGCAGTTCCAAAGTATCGCAGATCACATAAATCTATCCAATACAACATAATACGCATAAATCCGTCCTCAAATGCACAAAATTTTGCGTTTTTAGCGAGTTATCAGCGTTTTTTCTGAGTCTCGTTGAGAAATTTCTGATCCTGTAAATCTGCTCATAAGCAAGATTTTGCTTCAAGAATGCGTTATATGGCAGAATCTAGCACCAAATACATCATATTTCGTGTTTCTAGAGTGCTATTTGCAGTTTTACAAACTTTGAAATAAGTCAAAATCACGCTTTTCCGCGCAGATTTTCACAATCAAAAAGTTCATATTCCTATTCAGGACCACATAATATGTATGAATCTATCGACAAAAACATCGTATCTCGTGTTTTCAGAGCGCTATCTGCAGTTATATAAGGTTTGAAATAAGTCAAAATTACCACATCCTGAGCAGTTTCAAAGTATCGCAAATCTCATAAATCTATCCAATTCAACATAATACGCATGAATCTGTCCTCAAATGCACAAAATTTTGCGTCTCCAGCGAGTTATCAGCGTTTTTTCTGAGTCTCGTTGAGAAATTTTTGATCCTGTAAATCAGTAGATAGGATCCACAGCTGGTAGCCAAGCAACAGCAACAATTTGTTTTGTGTTGCTTTTAGGCGTGCGTAATGTTTTTATGTTGGGTATTGAGATGTAAATCTGTTCGTGCGCCTATGGTTGTGATTTTTGTTGTCATGGGCGTAGAATGTCAAGGTGAGTGTGTGAGATTGTATTATAGTGGGTGTAAAATCGGTGGTACGCCACTGGGGGGAAGAATTCAATATAGGCGTGCGTGTTATGCTTTAGTCGTAGATAATGCGATGTAAGTTTTATGTGCGCTTCTGTATATTCATTCTTCTGATCATGAGCGTGTATTATTCATGATCATGTGCGCGATCTTATCAAAATGCTCAAAAACTCAATAGAAACGCCACTGCGTGCACACCCAATAAATTGTTGAGACATTAATTAAATCATGATCATCGAGTATATTTTTTTAATCTTTGAAGACTGAATATTAACAAGAACTGGAAATGCTGTTCCAATCGAATTAATGAGACGAAATAATAAGGTGAAAAACAAAACAAATTAGGAAGAATAGTATATTATTATACGAGCATATAATGAAGGCTATTATTCACGCAGGTTAAGTTTATGTCACGAGCGTAGCGAGTGGCATAATTAACCTGAGTGAATCATAGCTCATTATATGTGAGTAGAATACTATACTCTGTCCACGACTACTATTGACTTTAATTCCATAACTTTTTTTCAAACAAGTTTCTAGATATTTCTTATTTCTTACCTTCATTGCAAGATATTTTTCATCACAGGCTTGAATAAGAAATTTGTACATTTTTTTCGGAAGGAAAGGTATTAGCTTTTTTCGGACGAAAGCCCTGGGATCTCCGTTTTGAAAGTGACCGCAGTTTTGCCTAGTCTTCTGTATCGACTCCTTGATTTATATTAAGCGTACTTCTAAGCATAGAGCAAAGTGTCCATAATATGGATGATTCGAATTTTGCAGCTAATTCCGTAAAATATGCCAGTAAAACTGACCCTGAAAATGTATTGATTTTTCTTGGTCGCCCTTCAATCCATAAAGGTATTGTACACAAGAATGTGAAGATTTCGAGGTTTCTCAGGCAACAAATTCAGGGAGGTGACTTTTGCAGCTTCTGTTATCTCCGATGTAGTACAAGTACACAATATCTCTTTCTCACTATCAATTTTCATTCTTTACGTATTCTGGATCGAAATTATGACGTTTTCAAATTGACAACAATTTATGCTTCGCTTGTCATGTCATATCAATGGCATACTTGATATAGTTTATTTAATGTAAAATTTTTTCTTCAAGAGCATTGAAAAATAGATTGAAGTAATATTTTAACAATATTTTTGAGATTTGTATAAAGTTAGCTAATCAAAGTGCATGGTTATTGCCTAGACGTACTGAAAAATGCTTGCCAGATTCATAATATATACCGCGTGCCCTAGGAATTCTATACCCGTGAATAATGATTATTCACTGCTATTATTCACTCTGTGAAAAATGACTATCGTTTTGCTTCAGAAAACTCATTTATAAGGTATATATTATAAGGTAGTCGTGGACAAACAATTTTATCTTTCAGAACAAAAGTATCAAGAATTTGTGAGCTAGAAATGATGAACAAGTTATATTTTGGAGTATGATATGAAACAATAATTAATACTATTCTTCCTTTCCAATATGATTTATTACAAATAGTAATTATAATAGTTCATACATACTTATTCCCTATACAAATTCATCTTAAATCCTAGAGAAAATTACTCCTGAATATATATGAACATTCATTCTTTAATTGTGTAATGTCCCCAAGCTGAGGTATCAGTGGAGTTGTTGATTAGATATCTTTTATCATCGTTTGCTGATAATGCACGTTTATTCTGCGTCTGAGTATAGATCACATGATTTTTCGACCGGAACAAATTTTGTTGAACATAAAGTTGTTCTGTTGAGGTTAATGCATTTCTATAGTCTGAATGAGTGATTTGATTCCTAACAACACATTCTTCAATTCCTTTGGCTCTCTTTTTCTCAGAATCATGTGTTAGAGTAGAGTACATTTCCGACCGTAGACCAACGAATTCTGAAATAATTTTCCCACTCATCTCATCTAGCACAGATTTATTCTTCTGAGGAATTGTGTATGGATCATTGACTGGAAAATTTGAAGTGTCAAATTGACATATATCTTGTCTTATATCATTAGAGATATCATCAATTAGAGAACCATGAACAAAAGAGTCTGTATCCGTATATTAAAGTTTTACTTTATCTTGATATTTTTCCTTTATAAACGAGTAATGAAAATTATACATATGATATTTTGAGAGCTCTAATATACTGAAGCCTAAATAAATTGATTTATTGTACAGGACTTTGAGTTTATTCATCTGAATGGCAACAAAACTCTCATTGAAAATTGATAAACCTTGGAAGTTTGATTTTGATATGAAGTATTCTGCGCCCTTCCTTTTTCCGATATTTTCCCAATGTGTAATCAGTTTAACATCGAGTCGATTATCCTGATTTTCTAACGTTTTTCCAAACGCCGCATTATTTTTCAGTTCAAAATAGTCTTTTTCAAAACTACTACTTGCTTTTCGTCTCAAATTATTATTTAGGCAATCATCCAATCTGATTGATTGAAAGAGAGAGCTTCATGTATTTTTACCAATTTAAGGCCATTGCACATAGCCTGTTGTAAATTTTTGTAATGTATCACATAATTTCTTCTATTATTTAAGCTTGCAATAAGTTTTTAATGTTTGGAATTTGGTGGATATGCAGTCTCAGCGCAGAATGGAGAATCATTATGATTTTCGTGTAAATCAGCATCGTAATCTAAGTCAACTTCAAAAATGTAACCTTTACTTGAGTTTTCATCCATTTCCAAAATATTCAAATCTTTAATTTCATCAGTTGTCATCCATTTGAAACTATTTGTGGGCAGATACATTGACATTGCGTGACCAAATAAATTGTTTGCATCCCAATATACAATATACTTTGAGGGTGAACTCTCATCATATAATGACATGTAATTATTGTTCGCCCTTGAGAAGCGGTTAGAACACACTGAAATGCCTCTACGAATACCTTTCTGAATGAATCTTATAATGGATAAAATGGTTGACGCTGACTGGATTTGTAAATAATGTGAGTGATGTATTATCGGGATTTCAGTCAAATTTAATATTATATCTTTTCTGCTTTACAGTTTCGGCTACACCTCAGCCATCCTCAGAAGCGCTACAATTTTATGTCAATACTAATTATGTATTTATGAATGTTAAAATACTTACAAATGAATTATTGTTCAAAAAAATTGAAGTTATACATATGTTAAAATTGATATTAATATTAATAAGCGGAAAAAAGAGAAATTTTCTCTTGTCCTTTGCCACATCCGACATCTATGGAAGGCATTGGCTAACTGCATGTTAAAAACCGTGCATGCACGCATTGTCAAAAAGAAAAAATTGACACTGGTAGAAGTTTGTCAATTGTGGTGTCCATCAATTAAAACTGTGCATCACGCAAGGTGTCAAGAATATAAACAAAATCAAAGAGGTAACATGAGCCTAGATCTGAAGGATATTGTTGTAAATCGTGCTAAGCGCTATAGTATCTGTCTTTTCATTAATATTTTGTTTGTCCTGTTTCATATACAACATCTCTAATGTAAGTCTTCTATTTAAGTTCACTTCATCATGAATAATACTCATCATCATCATCACTGGCGCAACAGCCCTTGTAAGGGCCTGGGCCTTTCTAATCGGTATCACCGAGCCGCGGTATAACACCGCCGCACTGCCGATCAGAATATCATGCCATTGCTCCATATTTGAAGGTGTATAGGTTGGCAACCTGTAGCACCCGAGTGTGATGATGCAAGTAGCTGCATTTTTCATTTTTACGACAAATCACACATTGTCGGTGAGTGGATTCGAACTTGCGACCTCTTGGTCGAGTGACGTCACAGCATGTATAGGTGAACAAACACGCTCGGCCATCCGCACTCCATGAATAACACTAGTTTCATCAAAATTGAATGTATGACCTGAATCAATGCAATGGGTGACTAGCGCACATTTTGGCCAATTTTTATTCAATTTTTTACTATTTCGTTTGTGTTCATCCAGCCTTGTTTTTAAATATCTCTTAGTTTATCCTGTGTACTGTGCATCACAATCATTACACGGTATTTTGTAGATTAAATTAGATCTTAAGTTTTTGTCAGTTTTATCTTTTATTTTGGAGAATAAATTGCCCACTGTTTTGTACTGTTTGAAACCAATTTCAATTCCCTCTTTATTTTCGAATACTTGTTTAATCATGTAACTAACGCTATCTATGCAAGGAATTGTGGAATATTTATCAGTCAAAGATTTGTTCTTTCTTTTGTCATTGTCATTTAAACTAGGTGAATGATTTATGATTTGATTTCTGATACCGTTTATAATACCAAATGGATATTTATTGGAACGAAGTAGGCTAGTAAGTGTGTTGATTACTTCAGTATGATATTTTTCAGAGGTCAATTTAAGTGCCCTGCTGAACATATTCCTAGTCACATTGAGAAGTTGACTTTTGGGATGATTGGATTGAAAACTTAAGTATCTGGTACTTGCTGAGGGCTTTTTGTACCATTTGGTGGTAATGTTGTCACATTCTTCTCTAATTAGTACCATATCAAGAAAAGGTAAGCTGTTTCTTCCCCTCTGTTTCTACTGTGAATTGTATGTGAGCATTGAAGCTATTGAAAATAGTTACAATCTTATCTATTTTAGATCTTGGCACAGCTGTAAATCAATCATCCACATACTTTTTCATGAACGGAATTTCAAAAGACAACTTTGCAATAACCTCTTTTAGAACCAAATCCATAACCAAATTGGCCACCACAGGAGACATCGGATTTCCCATCGCTGCACCAAATATCTGTCTATAAAGCTCACAATTAAATTTGAAGTAAAAACTTTCGAAACAAAATGTAATTAAATTCAACTATTCATCTAGTGGTATGCTTGTACGTTGAGATATGATATTATATTTTTGTTCTACAGCTTGCAGTACCAGGCTCATTGGAATATTAGTGTATGAAGAAACAACATCTAATGAAATAAGAATATGATCTTGATTTAAATTCACTTGAGTGACAAACTCTTGGAATTCAAATGAATTTCTGATGTGGTACTCATCTTCATAGAAGTCACTCAGTAAGCGAGTTAAATATTTAGATAATTTATCTGTTGGGGAGTTAATTCCAGAGACGATAATGCGGAGCGGTTTGTTATCTTTATGCAATTTAACAAGACCATGAATTCTAGAAGGAATCGCATTATCAGATGTAAGGCTTTTCTTCGTTGCTACGTCAATATATTGTTTTCCAAATAAATTTTTGACTATTTTGTTGTTTGCATTTTGAATTTTTGTTGTAAGATCTTCATTTATTTTCTTGTATGTGCTACTATCATCCAATAAATCTTCCATTCTACTAATATAATCATTTTTACTAATTGCAACGGTTAAATTTTATTTGTCAGCTTTGATGATAAGAAGGTCTTCATTTTGTTTTAAAAATTATTTAGTTTCATTATATTTTTCAATTATATCACTGTTAGTTTGGTTTTGGTGAATTTTATGTTTAGAATTGGTAACTATATTGGCAATTTGCGCTCTGTATTGATTCCTAATCTCATTTTGAGTCTTTATTGATGGACACCATAATTGACAAACTTCCACCAGTGTAAATATGTATTTTTTTGACAATGCGTGCATGCACGATTTTCAACATGCAGTTAGCCAATGCTTCCCATAGATGTCGGATGTGGCAAAGGACAAGAGAAAATTTCTCTTTTTTCCGCTTATTAATATTATCAATTTTAACATATGTATAACTTCAATTTTCTTGATCAATAATAAATTTGAAAGTATTTTAACATTCATAAACACATAATTAGTGATAACATGAAATTGTAGCGCTTTTGAGGATGGCTGAGGTGCAGCCGAAACTGTAAAGCAGAAAAGAAATAATATTAGATTTGACCGAAATCCCAATAATACAACACTCACATTATTTACAAATCCAGTCAGCGTCAATCATTTTATCCAATAAACTGCGTGGGACTAGCTCTGCGACAACTCTTCGAGAACTACAACATGATCATCATTCCGGAAATTGTTGACATCTATGGAAACTTGACTAAGTATCACGTAAAGATGTTACTAAATGTGAACAAAAAGCTTATATCAGCGACAAACCAAAGAAAGTTTTTACTGCGGTGTGAGCGCAATAGTGTTTTTCCAACTCATATAACTAGTCATTTTAATTGTTTGCAAAATGTTTTATTATCCAACAATCCATACAAAAATGGAACTGCTAAAATCATCAGAAAGTTTAGAGTACAAACAATCGATCTAGAAGTAAAAATTAGTCACTGGAAAATACAGTTTCATTGAAAAGAGTTTTAATATAACTATGATAGTATTGAACAAAATATTAGCTTCATTCATTGGCATAGATTCCGAATTTTTTTGGAAAACAAATCCTACTTCATCAACAACAATATTAACCAAACACATATCAAAAAGTTCAATAACCTGTTACACATAAATCGAATAGTTATCAATGACAATCTCTCACAAGAAGGCTGGTTTTATAATATGACACAAACTGTGATACCTCAACGTGTAACTGATTTGCTATCGTTGGGACCTAAATTAAGTGTGCCGTTTGAAATGAATCAATTACCTCTTTTTCAATTAATTGCAGATGTGGAGTATGTTATCTATCAAATGGATGACATTGAGATTAAGAACCAATACAGTGCGCAAATTGCCAATATATTTACCAATTATAAACATAAAATTCACCAAAACAAAACTAACAGTGAAATAATTAAAAAATATAATGAAACTGAACAATTTTTAAAACAAAATGAAGACCTTCTTATCATCTAAGCTGACAAATCAAATTTAATCGTTGCAATTAGTAAAAATGATTATATTAGTTATATTGAAGATTTATTGGATGATAGTAGCACATACATGGAAATAAATAAAGATCTTACAACTAAAATTTTAAATGCAAACAGCGAAAAAGTCAAAAATTTATTTGGAAAACAATATATTAACGTAGCAACAAAGAAAAGCCTTACATCTGATAATGCTATTCCTCCTAGAATTTATGGTCTTGTTAAATTGCATAAAGATAACAAACCGCTCCGCCCTATCGTCTCTGGAATCAATTCCCCAACAGATAAATTATCTAAATATTTAACTCGCTTACTGAGTGACTTCTATGAAGATGAGTACCACATCAGAAATTCATTTGAATTCCAAGAGTTTGTCACTCAAGTGAATTTAAATCAAGATCATATTCTTATTTCATTAGATGTTGTTTCTTCATACACTAATATTCCAATGAGCCTGGTACTGCAAGCTGTAGAACAAAAATATAATATCATATCTCAACGTAGAAACATACCACTAGATGAATAGTTGAATTTAATTACATTTTGTTTTGAAAGTTTTTACTTCAAATTCAATGGTGAGCTTTATAGACAGATATTTGGTGCAGCGATGGGAAATCCGATGTCTCCTGTGGTGGCTAATTTGGTTATGGATTTGGTTCTAAAAGAGGTTATTGCAAAGTTGTCTTTTGAAATTCCGTTCATGAAAAAGTATGTGGATGATTGATTTACAGCTGTGCCAAGATCTAAAATAGATAAGATTGTAACTATTTTCAATAGCTTCAATGCTCACATACAATTCACAGTAGAAACAGAGGGGAAGAAACAGCTTACCTTTTCTTGATATGGTACTAATTAGAGAAGAATGTGACAACATTACCACCAAATGGTACAAAAAGCCCTCAGCAAGTACCAGATACTTAAGTTTTCAATCCAATCATCCCAAAAGTCAACTTCTCAATGTGACTAGGAATATGTTCAGCAGGGCACTTAAATTGACCTCTGAAAAATATCATACTGAAGTAATCAACACACTTACTAGCCTACTTCGTTCCAATAAATATCCATTTGGTATTATAAACGGTATCAGAAATCAAATCATAAATCATTCACCTAGTTTAAATGACAATGACAAAAGAAAGAACAAATCTTTGACTGATAAATATTCCACAATTCCTTGCATAGATAGCGTTAGTTACATGATTAAACAAGTATTCGAAAATAAAGAGGGAATTGAAATTGGTTTCAAACAGTACAAAACAGTGGGCAATTTATTCTCCAAAATAAAAGATAAAACTGACAAAAACTTAAGATCTAATTTAATCTACAAAATACCGTGTAATGATTGTGATGCACAGTACACAGGATAAACTAAAAGATATTCAGAAACAAGGCTGGATGAACACAAACGAAATAGTGAAAAATTAAATAAAAATACGCCAAAATGTGCGCTAGTCACACATTGCATTGATTCAGGTCATACATTCAATTTTGATGAAACTAGTATTATTCATGATGAAGTAAAATTGAATGAAAGACTCACTTCAGAGATGTTGTATATAAAACAGGACAAATAAAATATTCATGGAAAGACAGGTAATATAGCGCTCAGCACGATTTACAACAATATCCTTCAGATCTAGGCTCATGTTACTTCTTTGATTTTGTTTATATTTTTGACACCTTGCGTGATGCACAATTTTAATTGATGGACACCACAATTGACAAACTTCTACCAGTGTCAATTTTTTTTTTTTGACAATGCGTGCATGCACGATTTTCAACATGCAGTTAGCCAATGCTTCCCATAGATGTCGGATGTGGCAAAGGACAAGAGAAAATTTCTCTTTTTTCTGCCTATTAATATTAATATCAATTTTAACATATGTATAACTTCAATTTTTTCAAACAATAATTCATTTGTGAGTATTTTAACATTCATAAATACATAATTAGTAATAACATACAATTGTAGCGCTTTCGAGGATGGCTAAGGTGCAGTCGAAACTGTAAAGCAGAAAAGAAATAATATTAAATTTGACTGAAATCCCAATAATACATCACTTACATTATTTACAAATCCAGTCAGCGTCAACCATTTTATCCATTATAAGATTCATTCAGAAAGGTATTCGTGGAGGCATTTCAGTGTGTTCTTACCGCTTCTCAAGGGCGAACAATAAATACTTGTCATCATATGATGAAAGTTCACCCTCAAAGTATATTGTATATTGGGATGCAAACAATTTATTTGGTCACGCAATGTCAATGTATCTGCCCACTAATAATTTCAAATCGATGACAACTGATGAAATTAAAGATTTGAATATTTTGGAAATTGATGAAAACTCAAGTAAAGGTTACATTTTTGAAGTTGACTTAGATAACGATGCTGATTCACACGAAAAGCATAATGATTCTCCATTTTGCGCTGAGACTGCATATCCACCAAATTCCAAACATAAAAAACTCATTGCAAGCTTAAATAATAGAAGAAATTATGTGATACATTACAAAAAATCACAACAGGCTATGTGCAATGGCCTAAAATTGGTAAAAATACATAGAGCTCTCTCTTTCAATCAATCAGATTGGATGAAAACTTATATTGACCTTAATAATGATTTGAGACGAAAAGCAAGTAGTAGTTTTGAAAAAGACTATTTTAAACTGAAAAATAATGCGGCGTTTGGAAAAACGTTAGAAAATCAGGATAATCGAGTCGATGTTGAACTGATTACACATTGGGAAAATATCGGAAAAAGGAAGGGCGCAGAATACTTCATATCAAAACCAAACTTCCAAAGTTTATCAATTTTCAATGAGAGTTTTGTTGCCATTCAGATGAATAAACTCAAAGTCCTGTACAATAAACCAATTTATTTAGGCTTCTGTATATTAGAGCTCTCAAAATATCATATGTATAATTTTCATTACTCGTTTATAAAGGAAAAATATCAAGATAAAGTAAAACTTTTATATACGGATACAGACTCTTTTGTTCATGGGTTTCTAATTGATGATATCTCTAATGATATGAGACAAGATATATGTCCATTTGACACTTCAAATTTTCCAGTCAATGATCCATACACAATTCCTCAAAAGAATAAATCTGTGCTAGATGAGATGAGTGGGAAAATTATTTCAGAATTCGTTGGTTTACGGTCGAAAATGTACTCTACTCTAACACATGATTCTGAGAAAAAAAAAGCCAAAGGAATTAAAGAATGTGTTGTTAGAAATCAAATCACTCATTCAGACTATAGAAATGCATTAACCTCAACAGAACAACTTTATGTTCAACTAAATTTGTTCCGGTCAAAAAATCATGTGATCTATACTCAGACGCAGAATAAACGTGCATTATCAGCAAATGATGATAAAAGATATCTAATCAACAACTCCACTGATACCTTAGCTTGGGGACATTACACAATTAAAGAATGAATGTTCATATATATTCAGGAATAATTTTCTCTAGGATTTAAGATGAATTTGTATAAGGAATAAGTATGTATGAACTATTATAATCACTATTTGTAATAAATCATATTGGAAAGGAAGAATAGTATTAATTATTGTTTCATATCATACCCCAAAATATAACTTGTTCATCATTTCTAGCTCACAAATTCTTGATACTTTTGTTCTGGAAGATAAAAGTGTTTGTCCACGATCACCTTATATTATATACCTTATAAATGAGTTTTCTGAAGCAAAACGATAGTAATTTTTCTTAGAGTGAATAATAGCAGTGAATAATCATTATTCACGGGTATAGAATTCCTAGGGCACGCGGTATATATTATGAATCTGGCAAGCATTTTTCAGTACGTCTAGGCAATAACCATGCACTTTGAATAGCTAACTTCATACAAATCTCGAAAATATTGTTAAAATATTACTTTAATCTAATTTTCAATGCTCTTGAAGGAAAAATTTTACATTACATGAACTATATCAAGTAAGCCATTGATATGAGATTACAAGCGAAGCATAAATTGTTGTCAATTTGGAAACGTCATAATTTCGATCCAGAATACGTACAGAATGGAAATTGATAGTGAGAAAGAGATATTGTGTACTTGCAATACAGCATAATACGCATGAATCTGTCCTTAAATGCACAAAATTTTGCGTTTCCAGCGAGTTATCAGCGTTTTCTCTGAGTCTCGCTGAGAGATTTTTGATCCTGTTAATCTGCTCAGAAGCAAGATTTTGCTCCAAAATGCGTTATATGGCAGAACCCAGCACTAGATACATCATATTTTGTGTTTTTAGAGTGCTATTTGCAGTTTTACAAACTTTGGAATAAGTCGAAATCACGCTTTTCCGCGCAGATTCTCACAATCAGAAAGTTCATATTCCTATTCAGGACCTCATAATATGTATGAATCTATCGACTTAACATCGTATCATGTGTTTTCAGAGCGCTATCTGCAGTTATATGAAGTTTGAAATAAGTCAAAATTACCACATTCTGAGCAGTTTCAAAGTATCGCAAATCACATAAATCTATCCAATACAACATAATACGCATAAATCTGTCCTTAAATGCACAAAATTTTGCGTTTCCAGTGAGTTATTAGCGTTTTTTCTGAGTCTCGTTGAGAAATTTTTGTTCCTGTAAATCTGCTCAGAAGCAAGATTTTGCTACAAAAATGCGTTATATGGCAGAATCTAGCACCAAATACATCATATTTCGTGTTTCTAGAGTGCTATTCGCAGTTTTACAAACTTTGAAATAAGTCGGAATCACGCTTTTCCGCGCAGATTCTCACAATCAGAAAGTTCATATTCCTATTCAGGACCTCATAATATGTATGAATCTATCGACAAAAACATCGTATTTTGTGTTTTCAGAGCGCTATCTGCAGTTATATTAAGTTTGAAATAAGTCAAAATTACCACATTCTGAGCAGTTTCAAAGTATCGCAAATCACATGAATCTATCCAATACAACATAATACGCATGAATCTGTCCTTAAATGCACAAAATTTTGCGTTTCCAGCGAGTTATCAGCGTTTTTTCTGAGTCTGGTTGAGAATTTTTGATCCTGTTAATCTGCTCTGAAGCAAGGTTTTGCTTCAAAAATGCATTATATGGCAGAATCTAGCACCAGATACATCATAGTCCGTGTTTTTAGAGTACTATTTGCAGTTTTACAAACTTTGGAATAAGTCGAAATAACGCTTTTCCGCGCAGATTTTCACAATCAAAAAGTTCATATTCCTATTCAGGACCTCATAATATGTATTAATCTATCGACAAAAACATCGTATCTTGTGTTTTCAGAGCGCTATCTGCAGCTATTAAGTTTGAAATAAGTCAAAATTACCACATTCTGAGCAGTTTCAAAGTATCGCAAATTACATAAATCTATCCAATACAACATATACGCATGAATCTGTCCTCAAATGCACAAAATTTTGCGTTTCCAGCGAGTGATCAGCGTTTTTTCTGAGTCTTGTTGAGAAATTTTCGATCCTGTAAATCTGCTCAGAATCAAGATTTTGCTTCAGAAATGCGTTATATGGCAGAATCTAGCACCAATTACATCATATTTCGTGTTTTTAGAGGGCTATTTGCAGTTTTACAAACTCTGGAATAAGTCGAAATCTCGCTTTTCCGCGCAGACTTTTACAATCAGAAAGTTCATATTCCTATTCAGGACCTCATAATATGTATGAATTCATCGACAAAAACATCGTATCTCGTGTTTTGCAGAGCGCTATCTCCAGTTATATGAAGTTTGAAATAAATCAAAATTACAACATTCTGAGCAGTTTCAAAGTATCGCAGATCACATAAATCTATCCAATACAACATGAAACGCATGAATCCGTCCTCAAATGCACAAAATTTTCCGTTTCCAGCGAGTTATCAGCGTTTTTTCTGAGTCTCGTTGAGAAATTTTCGATCCTGTAAATCTGCTCAGAAGCAAGATTTTGCTTCAAAAATGCATTATATGGCAGAATCTAGCACCAAATATTTTCCGCGCAGATTTTCACAATCAAAAAGCTCATATTGCTATTCAGGACCTCATAATATGTATGAATTTATCGACAAAAACATCGTATCTCGTGTTTTCAGGGCGCTATCTGCAGTTATATGAAGTTTGAAATAAGTCAAAATTACCACATTCTGAGCAGTTTCAAAGTATCGCAAATCACATGAATCCATCCAATACAACATAATACGCATGAATCCGTCCTCAAATGCACAAAATTTTGCGTTTCCAGCGAGTAATCAGCGTTTTTTCTGAGTCTCGTTGAGAAATTTTTGATCCTGTAAATCTGCTCAGAAGCAGGATTTTGCTTCAAAAATGCGTTATAGGGCAGAATCTAGCACCAAATACATCATATTTCGTGTTTTTAGAGTGCCATTCACAGTTTTACAAACTTTGGAATAAGTCGAAATCACGCTCTTCCGCGCAGATTTTCACAATCATAAAGTTCATATTCCTATTCAGGACCTTATAATATGTATGAATCTATCAACAAAAACATCGTATCTCGTGTTTTCAGAGCGCTATCTGCAGTTATATGAAGTTTGAAATAAGTCAAAATTACCACATTCTGAGCAGTTTCAAAGTATCGCAAATCACATAAATCTATCCAATACAACATAATACGCATGAATCCGTCCTCAAATGCACAAAATTTTGCGTTTCCAGCGAGTTATCAGCGTTTCTTCTGAGTCTCGTCGAGAGATTTTTGATCCTGTGAATCTGCTCAGAAGCAAGATTTTGCTTAAAAAATGCGTTATATTGCAGAATCCAGCACTAGATACATCATATCTCGTGTTTTTAGAGTGCTATTTGCAGTATTACAAACTTTGGAATAAGTCGAAATCACGCTTTTTCGCGCATATTTTCACAACCAAAAAGTTCATATTCCTATCCAGGACCTCATAATATGTATGAATCTATCGACAAAAACATCGTATCTCATGTTTTTAGAGCGCTATCTGCAGTTATATGAAGTTTGAAATAAGTAAAAATTACCACATTCTGAGCAGTTTCAAAGTATCGCAAATCACATAAATCTATCCAATACAACATGATACGCATGAATCTGTCCTCAAATGCACAAAATTTTGCATTTCCAGCGAGTTATCAGCGTTTTTTCTGAGTCTCGTTGAGAAATTTTTGATCCTGTAAATCTGCTCAGAAGCATGATTTTGCTTCAAAAATACGTTATATGGCAGAATCTAGCACCAATCACATCATATTTCGTGTTTTTAAAGGGCTATTTGCGGTTTTACAAACTTTGGAATAAGTCGAAATCACGCTTTTTCGCGCAGATTTTCACGATCAAAAAGTTCATATTCCTATTCAGGATCTCATAATATGTATGAATCTATCGAAAGAAACATCGTATCTCGTGTTTTCAGAGCGCTATCTGCAGTTATATGAAGTTTGAAATAAGTCAAAATCACCACATTCTGAGCAGTTTCAAAGTATCGCAAATCACATAAATCTATCCAATACAACATAATACGCATGAATCCGTCCAAAAATGCACAAAATTTTGCGTTTCCAGCGAGTTATCAGCGTTTTTTTTGAGTCTCGTTGAGCAATTTTTGATCTTGTTAATCTGCTCAGAAGCAAGATTTTGCTTAAAAAATGCGTTATATGGCAGAATCTAGCACCAAATACATCATCTTTCGTGTTTTTAGAGTGCTATTTGCAGTTTTACAAACTTTGGAATAAGTCGAATTCACGCTTTTTCGCGCAGATTTTCACAATTAAAAAGTTCATATTCCTATTCAGGACCTCTTAATATAGTCCAGTCAAGTTAGCCTTAAAAATAGGGGTACCCTTGCACAAATTCCCAAGAAGCTGAAAATCGACATGAACGTTAGAAATACAATTATAATGAAGTAGTGAAAAGTCCCCATCGATTCCATGTGTGCAAAAAATTTTATACGAGGTCAAAGTTCACAAAAATAAGTTTTCCGGGTTTTTAAGTGAAACGGTTGATTTTATGATAAAAGTAGTTATGATAAGAATTGTAGATCTTCCAAGTCTCTACAAAAATAGTCTCTACCCCTTTTTTCCTAGGACTTACCATTTCTGAGAAAAAACCATTCTAGAGTTATACTCTTAACAATATGCATGACTACGCTGCCTATGTACATTATGGATGTATAATATAGGTCAAACTGTTGATCCGCGTAACTAGTACTCGTACATTGATATTGAATGATAATTCTAAGAATATGAAATGAAAAGAAACCCAGTACCTCATTTTATGTGACCATGTTGCCTTAAGCAGCATCTGTCTGCTGTTCAATTGTCAACGTAGCAGTGTCCGTCTATTACTTACTTTAAATTATTTGCATAGATAAATTACGTTACGTATCTTTTGCAAAACATATACGTAATAAAAAACGTGTTCAATTAGCTTGTCTTCCTCCAACCTCGGCTTCTGCTCATCAATATTTTATCAAGTATATAAGCAGCTTCAAGTGTGGCTTGGAAATCAACTAGACCCAAAAGAATGGGTTTGGAAGCTAATTAATAATATATTGGTCTCAATCCACACTCTACATCCACCTGCACCAGAAAAGCTCCTTAATACTATTTTTTATAACTGCAGAAAAAGGAGTACTTCGAAATTCGGCTGCAAAAAAGTAAGCTGACTTTGTTCACCAGCATGCACCAGCTGTCAAAGCCAGTCGTGTTCAAATACTAAATCTTCAACAGAAGATATTCCTTATATCTACGATAGAACAACTGTTGAATCGCTATTTGTACAATTAACGTCATCTCAGGAAGAATGAAGATGAAGAAGAAGTTGAATAAGAAGACCTAATATTAAACTAAACTTCAATAAGACCGTAAAGTAGGCCTCCCGAAAAATCCACATTGAAAAATACGCGCCAAGTACACTTACTCATAGGTGGCGTGGAAACGTGTGCATATTATGTAGGATATAATTTAGGAATGGCTTTTCTCAGAAATGGTAGATCTTAGGAAAAAAGAAGTAGAGACCATTTTTGTAGAGAATTGAAAGATCTACAATTTACAAGCTATTTGTATCATAAAACTGATCGTTCCGCTAAAAAATTCAAAAAACCCATTTTCGCGAACTTTGACCTCGAATAAAATTTTTTGCACACACGGGATTGTTGGGGACTTTTCACAACTTCATTTTAATGGTATCCCCGACGTTCATGTCAATTTTCAGCTTCTTGGGAATTTATGCAAGGGTGAATGTCTATTTTGACTGGACTAATATGTATGAATCTATCGACAAAAACATCGTATTTCGTGTATTTAGAGCGCTATCTGCAGTTAATGAAGTTTGAAATAAGTCAAAATTACTACATTCTGAGCAGTTTCAAAGTATCGCTAATCACATAAATCTATCCAATACAACATAATACGCATGAATCCGTCCTCAAATGCACAAGGTTTTGCGTTTCCAGCGAGTTATCAGCGTTTTCTCTGAGTCTCGTTGAGAAATTTTTGATCCTGTAAATCTGCTCAGAAGCAAGATTTTGCTTCAAAAATGCGTTATATGGCAGAATCTAGCACCAAATACATCATATTTCGTGTTTTTAGAGTGCTATTTGCAGTTGTACAAACTTTGGAATAAGTCGAAATCACGCTCTCCCGCGCAGATTTTCACAATCAAAAAGTCCATATTCGTATTCAGGACCTCATAATATGTATGAATCTATCGACAAAAACATCGTATCTCGTGTTTTCAGAGCGCTATCTGCAGTTATATGAAGTTTGAAATAAGTCAAAATTACCACATTCTGAGCAGTTCCAAAGTATCGCAAATCACATGAATCTATCCAATACAACATAATACGCATGAATCCGTCCTCAAATGCACAGAATTCAGCGTTTGCAGCGAGTTATCAGCATTTTTTTTGAGTCTCGTTGAGAACTTTAAGACCGTGTAAATCTGCTCAGAAGCAAGATTTTGCTTCAAAAATGCGCTACATGGCAGAATCTAGGACCAAATACATCATATTTTGTGTTTTTAAAGTGCTATTTGCAGTTTCACAAACTTTGGAATAAGTCGGAAACACGCTTTTCCGCGCAAATTTTCACAAACAAAAAGTTCATATTCCTATCCAGGACCTTATAATATGTATGAATCTATCGACAAAAACATTGTATCTTGTGTTTTCAGAGCGCTACTGCAGTTATATGAAGTCCGAAATAAGTCAAAATTACCACATTCTGAGCAGTTTCAAAGTATCGCAATCCACATAAATCTATCCAATACAACATAATACGCATGAATCCGTCCTCAAATGCACAAAATTTTGCGTTTTCAGCGAGTTATCAGCGTTTTTTTCTGTGTCTCGTTGAGAAATTTTTGATCCTGTAAATCTGCTCAGAATCGAAGATTTTGCTCCAAAGATGCGTTTATATGGCAGAATCTAGCACCAATTACATCATATTTCGTGTTCTTAGAGAGCTATCTGCAGTTTTACAAACTCTGGAATAAATCAAAATCACGCTTTTCCGCGTAGATTCATGCAATCAAAAAGTTCATATTCCTATTCAGGCCCTCATAATATGTATGAATCTATCGAAAAAAACATCACATCTCGTGTTTCCAGAGCGCTATCTGCAGTTATATGAAATAACAAAATAAGTCAAAATTACCACATTCTGAGCAGTTTCAAAGTATCGCAAATCACATGAATCTATCCAATACAACATAATACGCATGAATCCGTCCTCAAATGCACAAAACTTTGCGTTTCCAGCGAGTTATCAGCGTCTTTTCTGAATCTCGTTGAGAAATTTTTGATCCTGTAAATCTGCTCAGAAGCAAGATTTTGCTCCTAAAATGCGTTATATGGCAGAATCTAGCACCAAATACATCATATATCGTGTTTTTAAATTGCTATTTGCAGTTTTACAAACTTTGGAATTAGTCGAAATCACGCTTCGTCGCGCAGATTTTCACAATCAAAAAGATCATATTCCTATTCAGGACCTCATAATATGTATGAATCTATTGACAAAAACATCGTTTCTTGTGTTTTCAGAGCGCTACTGCAGTTATATGAAGTTCGAAATAAGTCAAAATTACCACATTCTGAGCAGTTTCAAAGTATCGCAATTCACATAAATCTATCCAATACAACATAATACGCATGAATCTGTCCTCAAATGCACAAAATTTTGCGTTTCCAGCGAGTTATCAGCGTTTTTTCTGTGTCTCGTTGAGAAATTATTGATCCTGTGAATCTGCTCAGAAGCAAGATTTTGCCTCAAAAGTGCGTTATATGGCAGAATCTAGCACCAAATACATTAAATTTCGTGTTTTTAGAGTGCTATTTGCAGTTTTACAAACTTTGGAATAAGTCGTAAACACGCTTTCCCGCGCAGATTTTCACAATCAAAAAGTTCATATTCCTTCTCAGGACCTTAGAATATGCATAAATCCATCAACAAAGACATCATATCTCGTGTTTCCAGAGCGCTTTCTGCAGTTATATGAAGTTTCAAATAAGTCAAAATTACCACATTCTCAGCGGTTTCAAAGTATCGCGAATCACATAAATCTATCCAATACAACATAATACGCATGAAGCCGTCCACAGATGCACAAAATTTTGCGTTTCCAGCGAGTTATCATCGTTTTGTCTGAGTCTCATTGAGAAATTTTTGATTCTGTATCTGCTCAGAAGCAAGATTTTGCTTCAGAAATGCGCTATATGGCAGAATCTAGCACCAAATACATCATATTTCGTGTTTTTAGAGCGCTATTTGCAGTTCTACAAACTTTGGAATAAGTCGAAATCACGCTTTCCCGCGCAGATTTTCACAATCAAAAAGTTCATATTCCTATTCAGGACCTCATAATATGTATAAATCCATCAACAAAAACATCATATCTCGTGTTTTCAGAGCGCTATCTGCAGTTACATGAAGTTTGAAATAAGTCAAAATTACCACATTCTCAGCGGTTTCAAAGTATCGCAAATCACATAAATCTATCTAATACAACATAATACGCATGAATCCGTCCCCAAATGCACAAAATTTCGCGTTTCCAGCGAGTTATCAGCGTTTTTTTTGAGTCTCGTTGAGAAATTTTTGATTCTGTAAATCAGCTAAGAAGCAAGATTCTGCTCCAGAAATGCGTTATATGGCAAAATCTAGCATCAAATACATCATATTTTGTGTTTTCAGAGCGCTATTCGCAGTTTAACAAACTTTGGAATGAGTCGGAATCACGTTTTTCCGCGCAGATTTCCACAATCAAAAAGTTCATATTCGTATACAGGACCTCATATTATGTATGAATCCGTCAACAAAAACATCATATCTTGTGTTTTCAGAGCGCTATCTGCATTTATATGAAGTTTCAAATAAGTGAAAATTACCACATCCTCAGCGGTTTTGAAGTATCGCAAATCACATAAACCTATCCAATACAACATAATACGCATGAATTCGTCCTCAAATGCACAAAATTTTGCGTTTCCAGCGAGTTATCAGCGTTTTTTCTGAGTCTCATTGGGAAATTTTTGATTCTGTATCTGCTCAGAAGCAAGATTTTGCTTCAGAAATGCGTTATATGGCGAATCTAGCACCAAATACATCATATTTCGTGTTTTTAGAGTGCTATTTGCAGTTTTACAAACTTTGGAATAAGTCGAAATCACGCTTTTCCGCGCAGATTTTCACAATCGAAAAGTTAATATTCCTATTCAAGACCTCATAATATGTATGAATCCATCAACAAAAACATCATATCTCGTGTTTTCAGAGCGCTATATGCAGTTATATGGAGTTTGAAATATGTCAAAATTACCACATTCTCAGCGGTTTCAAAGTATCGCAAATCACATACATCTATCCAATACAACATAATACGAATGAATCCGTCCTCAAATGCACAGAATTTTGCGTTTCCAGCGAGATATCAGCGTTTTTTGTGAGTCTTGTTGAGAAATTTTTGATTTTGTAAATCTGCTCAGAAGCAAGATTTTGCTTCAGAAATGCGTTATATGGCAGAATCTAGCACCAAATACATAATATATCGTGTTTTTAGAGTGCTATTTGCAGTTTTACAAACTTTGGAATAAGTCGAAATCACGCTTTTCCGCTCAGATTTTCACAATCAAAAAGTTTATACTCCTATTCAGGACCTCATAATATATATGAATCCATCAACAAAAACATCATATTTCGTGTTTTCAGAGCGCTATCTGCAGTTATATGAAGTCTGAAATGAGTCAAAATTATCACATTTCGAGCAGTTTCAAAGTATCGCAAATCACATAAATTCATCCAATACAACATAATACGCATGAATCTGTCCTCAAATGCACAAAATTTTGCGTTTCCAGCGAGTTATCAGCGTTTTTTCTAAGTCTCGTTGAGAAATTTTTGACTCTGTGAATCTGCTCAGAAGCAAGATTTTGCTTCAAGAGTGCGTTATATGGCAGAATTCAGGCCCAAATACATCATATTCCGTGTTTTTAGAGTGCTATCTGCAGTTTTACAAACTTTGGAATAAGTCGAAATCACGCTTTCCCGCGCAGATTTTCACAATCAAAAAGTTCATGTTCCTATTCAGGACCTCATAATATATATGAATCTATCGACAAAAACATCATATTTCGTGTTTTCAGAGCGCAATCTGCAGTTATATGAAGTTTGAAATAAGTCAAAATTACCACATTCTGAGCAGTTTCAAAGTATCGCAAATGACATAAATCTATCCAATACAATATAATACGCATGAATGCGTCCTCAAATGCACAGAATTCAGCGTTTGCAGCGAGTTATCAGCGTTTTTTTTGAGTCTCGTTGAGAGCTTTAAGACCGTGTAAATCTGCTCAGAAGCAAGATTTTGCTTCAAAAATGCGTTATATGGCAGAATCTAAGACCAAATACATCATATTTTGTGTTTTTAAAGTGCTATTTGCAGTTTCACAAACTTTGGAATAAGTCGGAAACACGCTTTTCCGCGCAAATTTTCACAAACAAAAAGTTCATATTCCTATCCAGGACCTTATAATATGTATGAATCTATCGAAAAAAACATCGTATCTTGTGTTTTCAGAGCGCTACTGCAGTTATATGAAGTCCGAAATAAGTCAAAATTACCACATTCTGAGCAGTTTCAAAGTATCGCAATTCACATAAATCTATCCAATACAACATAATACGCATGAATCCGTCCTCAAATGCACAAAATTTTGCGTTTTCAGCGAGTTATCAGCGTTTTTTCTGTGTCTCGTTGAGAAATTTTTGATCCTGTAAATCTGCTCAGAATCGAGATTTTGCTCCAAAGATGCGTTATATGGCAGAATCTAGCACCAATTACATCATATTTCGTGTTCTTAGAGAGCTATCTGCAGTTTTACAAACTCTGGAATAAATCAAAATCACGCTTTTCCGCGTAGATTCATACAATCAAAAAGTTCATATTCCTATTCAGGCCCTCATAATATGTATGAATCTATCGAAAAAAACATCACATCTCGTGTTTCCAGAGCGCTATCTGCAGTTATATGAAATAACAAAATAAGTCAAAATTACCACATTCTGAGCAGTTTCAAAGTATCGCAAATCACATGAATCTATCCAATACAACATAATACGCATGAATCCGTCCTCAAATGCACAAAACTTTGCGTTTCCAGCGAGTTATCAGCGTCTTTTCTGAATCTCGTTGAGAAATTTTTGATCCTGTAAATCTGCTCAGAAGCAAGATTTTGCTCCTAAAATGCGTTATATGGCAGAATCTAGCACCAAATACATCATATATCGTGTTTTTAAATTGCTATTTGCAGTTTTACAAACTTTGGAATTAGTCGAAATCACGCTTCGTCGCGCAGATTTTCACAATCAAAAAGATCATATTCCTATTCAGGACCTCATAATATGTATGAATCTATTGACAAAAACATCGTTTCTTGTGTTTTCAGAGCGCTACTGCAGTTATATGAAGTTCGAAATAAGTCAAAATTACCACATTCTGAGCAGTTTCAAAGTATCGCAATTCACATAAATCTATCCAATACAACATAATACGCATGAATCTGTCCTCAAATGCACAAAATTTTGCGTTTCCAGCGAGTTATCAGCGTTTTTTCTGTGTCTCGTTGAGAAATTATTGATCCTGTGAATCTGCTCAGAAGCAAGATTTTGCCTCAAAAGTGCGTTATATGGCAGAATCTAGCACCAAATACATTATATTTCGTGTTTTTAGAGTGCTATTTGCAGTTTTACAAACTTTGGAATAAGTCGTAAACACGCTTTTCCGCGCAGATTTTCACAATCAAAAAGTTCATATTCCTTCTCAGGACCTTAGAATATGCATAAATCCATCAACAAAGACATCATATCTCGTGTTTCCAGAGCGCTTTATGCAGTTATATGAAGTTTAAAATAAGTCAAAATTACCACATTCTCAGCGGTTTCAAAGTATCGCGAATCACATAAATCTATCCAATACAACATAATACGCATGAAGCCGTCCACAAATGCACAAAATTTTGCGTTTCCAGCGAGTTATCATCGTTTTGTCTGAGTCTCATTGAGAAATTTTTGATTCTGTATCTGCTCAGAAGCAAGATTTTGCTTCAGAAATGCGTTATATGGCAGAATCTAGCACCAAATACATCATATTTCGTGTTTTTAGAGCGCTATTTGCAGTTCTACAAACTTTGGAATAAGTCGAAATCACGCTTTCCCGCGCAGATTTTCACAATCAAAAAGTTCATATTCCTATTCAGGACCTCATAATATGTATAAATCCATCAACAAAAACATCATATCTCGTGTTTTCAGAGCGCTATCTGCAGTTACATGAAGTTTGAAATAAGTCAAAATTACCACATTCTCAGCGGTTTCAAAGTATCGCAAATCACATAAACCTATCTAATACAACATAATACGCATGAATCCGTCCCCAAATGCACAAAATTTCGCGTTTCCAGCGAGTTATCAGCGTTTTTTTTAAGTCTCGTTGAGAAATTTTTGATTCTGTAAATCAGCTAAGAAGCAAGATTCTGCTCCAGAAATGCGTTATATGGCAAAATCTAGCATCAAATACATCATATTTTGTGTTTTCAGAGCGCTATTCGCAGTTTAACAAACTTTGGAATGAGTCGGAATCACGTTTTTCCGCGCAGATTTCCACAATCAAAAAGTTCATATTCGTATACAGGACCTCATATTATGTATGAATCCGTCAACAAAAACATCATATCTTGTGTTTTCAGAGCGCTATCTGCATTTATATGAAGTTTCAAATAAGTGAAAATTACCACATCCTCAGCGGTTTTGAAGTATCGCAAATCACATAAACCTATCCAATACAACATAATACGCATGAATTCGTCCTCAAATGCACAAAATTTTGCGTTTCCAGCGAGTTATCAGCGTTTTTTCTGAGTCTCATTGGGAAATTTTTGATTCTGTATCTGCTCAGAAGCAAGATTTTGCTTCAGAAATGCGTTATATGGCGAATCTAGCACCAAATACATCATATTTCGTGTTTTTAGAGTGCTATTTGCAGTTTTACAAACTTTGGAATAAGTCGAAATCACGCTTTTCCGCGCAGATTTTCACAATCGAAAAGTTAATATTCCTATTCAAGACCTCATAATATGTATGAATCCATCAACAAAAAACATCATATCTCGTGTTTTCAGAGCGCTATATGCAGTTATATGGAGTTTGAAATATGTCAAAATTACCACATTCTCAGCGGTTTCTAAGTATCGCAAATCACATACATCTATCCAATACAACATAATACGAATAAATCCGTCCTCAAATGCACAGAATTTTGCGTTTCCAGCGAGATATCAGCGTTTTTTGTCTTGTTGAGAAATTTTTGATTTTGTAAATCTGCTCAGAAGCAAGATTTTGCTTCAGAAATGCGTTATATGGCAGAATCTAGCACCAAATACATAATATTTCGTGTTTTTAGAGTGCTATTTGCAGTTTTACAAACTTTGGAATAAGTCGAAATCACGCTTTTCCGCTCAGATTTTCACAATCAAAAAGTTTATACTCCTATTCAGGACCTCATAATATATATGAATCCATCAACAAAAACATCATATTTCGTGTTTTCAGAGCGCTATCTGCAGTTATATGAAGTCTGAAATGAGTCAAAATTATCACATTTCGAGCAGTTTCAAAGTATCGCAAATCACATAAATTCATCCAATACAACATAATACGCATGAATCTGTCCTCAAATGCACAAAATTTTGCGTTTCCAGCGAGTTATCGGCGTTTTTTCTAAGTCTCGTTGAGAAATTTTTGACTCTGTGAATCTGCTCAGAAGCAAGATTTTGCTTCAAGAGTGCGTTATATGGCAGAATTCAGGCCCAAATACATCATATTCCGTGTTTTTAGAGTGCTATCTGCAGTTTTACAAACTTTGGAATAAGTCGAAATCACGCTTTCCCGCGCAGATTTTCACAATCAAAAAGTTCATGTTCCTATTCAGGACCTCATAATATATATGAATCTATCGACAAAAACATCATATTTCGTGTTTTCAGAGCGCAATCTGCAGTTATATGAAGTTTGAAATAAGTCAAAATTACCACATTCTGAGCAGTTTCAAAGTATCGCAAATGACATAAATCTATCCAATACAATATAATACGCATGAATGCGTCCTCAAATGCACAAAATTTTGCGTTTCCAGCGAGTTATCAGCGTTATTTCTGAGTCTCAGAAGTAAGATTCTGCTTCAAAAGTGCGTTATATGGCAGTATCTAGCACCAAATACATCATATTTCGTGTTTTTAGAGTGCTATTTGCATTTTTACAAAACTTTGGAATAAGTCGAAATCACGCTTTCCCGGCAAGATTTTTACAATCAAAAAGTTCATATATCTATTCAGGACCTCATAATATGTATGAATCTATCGACAAAAACATTATATTTCGTGTTTTCAGAGCGCTATATGCAGTCATATGAAGTTTGGAATAAGTCAAAATTACCACATTCTGAACAGTTTCAAAGTATCGCTAATCACATAAATCTATCCAATACAATATAATACGCATGAATGCGTCCTCAAATGCACAAAATTTTACGTTTCCAGCAAGTTATCAGCGTTATTTCTGAGTCTCGTTGAGAAATTTTTTACTCGGCAAATCTGCTCAGAAGTAAGATTCTGCTCCAAAAGTGCGTCATATGGCAGTATCTAGCACCAAATACATCATATTTCGTGTTTTTAGAGTGCTATTTGCATTTTTACAAACTTTGGAATAAGTCGAAATCACGCTTTTCCGGCAAGATTTTCACAATCAAAAAGTTCATATATCTATTCAGGACCTCATAATATGTATGAATCTATCGACAAAAACATTATATTTCGTGTTTTCAGAGCGCTATCTGCAGTTATATGAAGTTGAAATAAGTCAAAATTACCACATTCTGAGCAGTTTCAAAGTATCGCAAATCACATAAATCTATCCAATACAACATAATAGGCTTGAATCCGTTCTGAAATGCACAGAATTTTGCGTTTCCAGCGAGTAATCAGCGTTTTTTCAGTCTCGTAGAGAGATTTTCGACTCTGTAAATCTGCTCAGAAGCCAGATTCTGCTTCAAAAGTGCGTTATATGGCAGAATCTAGCACCGAATACATCATATTTTGTGTTCTTAGAGTGCTATTTGCAGTTCTACAAACTCAGAATAAGTCGGAATCACGCTTTACCGCGCGGATTTTCACAATCAAAAAGTTAATATTCCTATTCAGGACCTCATAATATGTATGAATCTATCGACAAAAACATCATATTTCGTGTTTTCAGAACGCTATCTGCAGTTATATGAAGTTTGAAATAAATCCAAGTTACCACATTCTGAGCAGTTTCAAAGTATCGCAAATCACATAAATCTATCCAATACAACATAATTCGCATGAATCCGTCCTCAAATGCACAAAATTTTGCGATCCCAGCGAGTTATCAGCGTATTTTTAGAGTCTTGTTGAGAAATTTTTGACTCTGTAAATCTGCTCAGAAGCAAGATTTTGTTTTAAAAGTGCGTCATATGGCAGAATCTAGCACCAAATACATCATATTTCGTGTTTTTAGAGTGCTATTTGCAGTTTTACAAAATTGGAATAAGTCCAAATCACGCTTTTCCGCGCGGATTAACATAATTAAAAAGTTCATATTCCCATTCAGGACCTTAGAATATGTATGAATCTATCGACGAAAACATAATATTTTGTGTTTTCAGAGCGCTATCTGCAGTTATATGAAGTTTGAAATAAGTCAAAATTACCACATTCTGAGCAGTTTCAAAGTATCGCAAATCACATAAATCTATCCAACACAACATAATACGCATGAATCCGTCCTCAAATGCACAAAATTTTGCGTTTCCAGCGAGTAATCAGCGTTCCTTTCGAGTCTCGTTGAGAAATTTTAGACTCTGTTAATCTGCTCAGAAGCAAGATTTTGCTTCAAAAGTGCGTTACATGGCAGAATCTAGCACCAAATACATCATATTTTGTGTTTTTAGAGTGCTATTTGCAGTTTTACAAACTTCAGAATAAGTCGAAATCACGCTTTTACGCGCGGATTTTTATAATCAAAAAGTTAATATTTCTATTCAGGACCTCATAATAAGTATGAATCTATCGACAAAAACATCATATTTCGTGTTTTCAGAGCGCTATCTGCAGTTATATGAAGTTTGAAATAAGTCAAAATTACCACATTCTGAGCAGTTTCGAAGTATCGCAAGTCACATAAATCTATCCAATACAACATAATTCGCATGAATCCGTCCTCAAATGCACAAAATTTTGCGTTTCCAGCGAGTTATCAGCGTTTTTTCTGAGTCTTGTTGAGAAATTTTTGACTCTGTAAATCTGCTCAGAAGCAAGGTTCTGCTTCAGAAGTGCGTTATATGGCAGAATCTAGCACCAAATACATAATATTTCGTGTTTTTAGAGAGCCATTTGCAGTTTTACAAACTTTGGAATAAGTCGAAATCACGCTTATCCGCTCAGATTTTCACAATCGAAAAGCACATATTCCTCTTCAGCACCTCATAATATGTACGAATCTACCGACAAAAACATCATATTTCGTGTTTGAAGAGCGCTATCTGCAGTTATATGAAGTTTGAAATAAATCAAAATTACCACATTCTGAGCAGTTTCAAAGTATCGCAAGTCACATAAATCTATCCAATACAACATAATTCGCATGAATCCGTCCTCAAATGCACTACATTTTGCGTTTCCAGCGAGTTATCAGCGTTTTTTCTGAGTCTTGTTGAGAAATTTTTGACTCTGTAAATCTGCTCAGAAGCAAGGTTCTGCTTCAAAAGTGCGTTATATGGCAGAATCTAGCTCCAAATACATAATATTTCGTGTTTTTAGAGAGCCATTTGCAGTTTTACAAACTTTGGAATAAGTCGAAATCACGCTTATCCGCTCAGATTTTCACAATCGAAAAGCACATATTCCTCTTCAGCACCTCATAATATGTACGAATCTATCGACAAAAACATCATATTTCGTATTTTCAGAGCGCTATCTGCAGTTATATGAAGTTTGAAATGAGTCAAAGTTACCACATTCTGAGCAGTTTCAAAGTATCGCAAATCACATAAATCTATCCAAAACAACATGATACGCATGAATCCGTCCTCAAATGCACGAAATTATGCGTTTCCAGTGAGTTATCAGCGTTTTTTCTGAGTCTTGTTGAGAAATTTTTGACTCTGTTAATCTGCTCAGAAGCAAGATTTTGCTTCAAAAGTGCGTTATATGGCAGAATCTAGCACCAAATACATCCTATTTCGTGTTTTTAGAGTGCTATTTGCAGTTTTACAAACTTTGGAATGAGTCAAAATCACGTTTTTCCGCGCAGATTTTCACGATCAAAAAGTTCATATTCCTATTCAGGACCTCATAATATGTATGAATCTGTCGACAAAAACATCATATTTCGTGTTTTTAGAGCGCTGTAAATCTGCTCAGAAGCAAGATTTTGCTTCAGAAGTGCGTTATATGGCAGAATCAGGCACCAAATACATCATATTCCGTGTTTTTGGAGTGCTATTTACAGTTTTACAAACTTTGGAATAAGTCGAAATCATGCTCTTCCGCGCAGATTTTCACAATCAAAAAGTTCATATTCCTATTCAGGACCTCATGATATGTATGAATCTATCAACAAAAACATCATATATCGTGTTTTCAGAGTGCTATCTGCAGTTATATGAAGTTTGGAATAAGTCGAAATTACCACATTCTGAGCAGTTTCAATGTATCGCAAATCACATAAATCTATCCAATACAACATGATACGCATGAATCGGTCCTGAAATGCACAAAATTTTGCGTTTCCAGCGAGTTATCAGCGTTTTTTCTAAGTCTCGTTGAGAAATTTTTGACTCTGTTAATCTGCTCAGAAGCAAGATTTTGTCTAAAAAGTGCGTTATATGGCAGAATCTAGCACCAACCACATCATATTTCGTATTTTCAGAGCGCTATCTGCAGTTTTATGAAGTTTGAAATGAGTCAAAATTACCACATTCTGAGCAGTTTGAAAGTATCGCAAATCACATAAATCTATCCAAAACAACATAATACGCATGAATCCGTCCTCAAATGCACGAAATTATGCGTTTCCAGTGAGTTATCAGCGTTTTTTCTGAGTCTTGTTGAGAAATTTTTGACTCTGTTAATCTGCTTAGAAGCAAGATTTTGCTTCAAAAGTGCGTTATATGGCAGAATCTAGCACCAAATACATCCTATTTCGTGTTTTTAGAGTGCTATTTGCAGTTTTACAAACTTTGGAATGAGTCAAAATCACGCTTTTCCGCGCAGATTTTCACAATCAAAAAGTTCATATTCCTATTTAGGACCTCATAATATGTATGAATCTGTCGACAAAAAACATCATATTTCGTGTTTTCAGAGCGCTACCTCCGGTTATATGAAGTTTGAAATAAGTCAAAATTACCACATTCTGACCAGCTCCAAAGTATCGCGAATCACATAAATTTATCCAATACAACATAATACGTATGAATCAGTCCTCAAATGGACAAAGTTATGCGTTTCAAGCGCGTTATCAGCGTTTTTCCTGAGTCTCGTTGAGAAATTTTTGACTCTGTAAATCTGCTCAGAAGCAAGATTTTGCTTCGAAAGTTGCGTTATATGGCAGAATCCAGCACCAAATACATCATATTTCGTGTTTTTAGAGTGCTATTTGCAGTTTTACAAACTTTGGAGTAGGTCGAAATCACGCTTTTCCGCGCAGATTCTCACAATCAAAAAGTTCATATTCCTATTCAAGACCTCATAATATGTATGAATCTATCGACAAAAACATCATATTTCGTGTTTTCAGAGCACTATCTGCAGTTATATGAAGTTTGAAATTAGTCAAAATACCAACATTCTAAGCAGTTTCAAAGTATCGCAGATCACATAAATCTATCCAATACAACATAATACGCATGAATCCGACCTCAAATGCACAAAATTTTGCGTTTCCAGCGAGTTATCAGCGTTTTTTCTGAGTCTCATTGAGGAATATTTAACTCTGCAAATCTGCTCAGAAGCATGATTTTGCTCCAAAAGTGCGTTATATGGCAGAATCTACCACCAAATACATCATATTTCGTGTTTTTAGAGTGCTATTTGCAGTTTTACAAACTGTGGAGTAAGTCGAAATCACGCTTTCCCGCGCAGATTCTCACAATCAAGAAGTTCATATTCCTATTCAAGACCTCATAATATGTATGAATCTATCGACCAAAACATCATATTTCGTGTTTTCAGAGCACTATCTGCAGTTATATGAAGTTTGAAATTAGTCAAAATTACCACATTTCTAGCAGTTTCAAAGTATCGCGAATCACATAAATCTATCCAATACAACATAAAACGCATGAATCCGTCCCTAAATGCACAAAATTTTGCGTTTCCAGCGAGTTATCAGCGTTTTTTCTGAATCTCGTTGAGAGATTTTTGACTCTGTAAATCTGCTCAGAAGCAAGATTTTGCTTCAAAAGTGCGTTATAATGCAGAATCTTGCACCAGATACATCATATTTCGTGTGTTTAGAGTGCTATTTGCAGTTTCACAAACTTTTCTAATAAGTCGAAATCACGCTTATCCGCGCAGATTTTCACAATCAAAAAGTTTATATTCCTATTCAGGATCTTATAATATGTATGAATCTATCGACAAAAACATCATATTTTGTGTTTTCAGAGCGCTTTCTGCAGTTATATGAAGTTTGAAATAATTCAAAATTACCACATTCTGAGCAGTTTCAAAGTATCGCAAATCACATTTATCTATCCAATACAACATAATACGCATGAATCCGTCTTCAAATGCACAATATCTTGCGTTTCCAGCGAGTTATCAGCGTTTTTTCTGAGTCTCGTTGAGAAATTTTTGACTCTGTAAATCTGCTCAGAAGCAAGATTTTGTTTCAAAAGTGCGTTATATGGCAGAATCTTGAACCAGATACATCATATTTCGTGTTTTTAAAGTGCTTTTTGCCGTTTTACAATTCCTGGAACAAGTCTAAATCACGCTTTTCCGCGCAGATTTTCACAATCAAAAAGTTCATAATCCTATCCAGGACCTTATAATATGTATTAATCTATCGACAAAAACATCATATTTCGTGTTTTCAGAGCGCTATCTGCAGTTATTTGAAGTTTGAAATAATTCAAAATTACCACATTTTGAGCAGTTTCAGAGTATCGCAAATCACATAGATCTATCCAATACAACATAATACGCATGAATCCGTCCTCAAATGCACAATATTTGCGTTTCCAGCGAGTTATCAGCGTTTTTTCTGAGTCTCGTTGAGAAATTTTTGACTCTGTAAATCTGCTCAGAGGCAATATTTTGCTTCAAAAGTGCGTTATATGGCAGAATCTAGCACCTAATACATCATATTTTGTGTTTTTAGAGTGCTATTTGCAGTTTCTCAAACTTTGGAATAAGTCGAAATCACGCTTTTCTGCGCAGATTTCCACAATCAAAAAGTTCATATTCCTATTCAGGACCTCATAATATGTATATATCTATCGACAAAAACATCATATTTTGTGTTTTCAGAGCGCTATCTGCAGTTATATTATGTTTGAAATAATTCAAAATTTACCACATTTTGAGCAGTTTCAAAGTATCGCAAATCACACAAATCTATCCAATACAACACAATACGCATGAAACCGTCCTCAAATGCACAATATTTTGCGTTTCCAGCGAGTTATCATCGTTTTTTCTGAGTCTCGTTGAGAAACTTTTGACTCTGTAAATCTGCTCAGAGGCAATATTTTGCTTCAAAAGTGCGTTATATGGCAGAATCTAGCACCAAATACATCATATTTTGTGTTTTAAGAGTGCTATTTGCAGTTCCTCAAACTTTGAAATAAGTCGAAATCACGCTTTTCCGCGGAGATTTTCACAATCGAAAAGTTCATATTCCTATTCAGGAACTCATAATATGTTTGAATCTATCGACAAAAACATTATATTTTGTGTTCTCAGAGCGCTATCTGCAGTTATATGAAGTTTGAAATAAGTCATAATTACCACATTCTGAGCAGTTTCAAAGTATCGCAAATCACATAAATCTATCCAATGCAACTTAATACGCATGAATCCGTCTCCAAATACACAAAATTTTGCGTTTCCAGCGAGTTATCAGCGTTTTTTCTGAGTCTCGTTGAGAAATTCTTGACTCTGTTAATCTGCTCAAGAGCAAGATTTTGCTTCAAAAGTGCGTAATATGGCAGAATCTAGCACCAAATACATCATATTTCGTGTTTTTAGAGTGCTATTTGCGATTTTACAAACTTTGGAATAAGTCGAAATCACGCTTTTCCGCGCAGATTTTCACAACCAAAAAATGCATATTCCTATTCAGGACCTCATAATATGTATGAATCTATCGACAAAAACATCATATTTCGTGTTTAGGAGCGCTATCCGCAGTTATATGAAGTTAGGAACAAGACAAAATTACCACATTCTGAGCAGTGTCAAAGTATCGCAAATCACATAAATCTATCCAATACAACATAATACGCATGAATATGTCCTCGAATGCACAAAATTTTGCGTTTCCAGCGAGTTATCAGCGTTTTTTCTGAGTCTGGTTGAGGAATTTTTGACTCTGTAAATCTGCTCAGAAGCAAGATCTTGCTTCAAAAATACGTTATATGGCAGAATCTGGCACCGAATACATCATATTTCGTGTTTTTAGAGTGCTATTTGCAGTTTTACAGACTTTGGAGTAAGTCGAAAACACGCTTTTCCGCGCAGATTTTCACAATCAAAAAGTTTATATTCCTATTCAGGTCCTCAAAATATGTATAAATCTATCGACAAAAACATCATATTCTGTGTTTTCAGAGCGCTATCTGCAGTTATATGAAGTTTGAATTAGGTCAAAATTACCACATTCTGAGCAGTTTCAAAGTATCGCAAGTCACATAAATCTATCCAATACAACATAATACGCATGAATATGTCCTCAAATGCACAAAATTTTGCGTTTCCAGCAAGTTATCAGCGTTTTTTCTGAGTCTCGCTGAGAAATTTTTTACTCTGTAAAACTGCTCAGAAGCAGGATTTTGCTTCGAAAGTTCGTTATATGGCAGAATCTAGCACCAAATACATCATATTTCGTGTTTTTAGAGTGCTATTTGCAGTTTTACAAACTTTGGAATAAGTCGAAGTCACGCTTTTCTGCGCAGATTTCCACAATCAAAAAGTCCATATTCCTATTCAGGATCTCATAATATGTATATATCTATCGACAAAAACATCATATTTCGTGTTTTCAGAGCGCTTTCTGCAGTTATATGAAGTTTGAAATAATTCAAAATTACCACATTTTGAGCAGTTTCAGAGTATCGCAAATCACATAAATCTATCCAATACAACATAATACGCATGAATCCGTCCTCAAATGCACAATATTTTGCGTTTTCAGCGAATTATCAGCGTTTTTCCTGAGTCTCGTTGAGAAATTTTTGACTCTGTAAATCTACTCAGAGGCAATATTTTGCTTTAAAAGTGCGTTATATGGCAGAATCTAGCACCAAATACATCATATTTTGTGTTTCTAGAGTGCTATTTGCAGTTTCTCAAACTTTGGAATAAGTCGAAATCACGCTTCTCCGCGCAGATTTCCACAATCAAAAAGTTCATATTCCTATTCAGGACCTCATAATATGTATATATCTATCGACAAAAACATCATATTTCGTGTTTTCAGAGCGCTATCTGCAGTTATATGAAGTTTGAAATAATTCAAATTTACCACATTTTGAGCAGTTTCAAAGTATCGCAAATCACATAAATCTATCCAATACAACATAATACGCATGAAACCGTCCTCAAATGCACAGAATTTTGCGTTTCCAGCGAGTTATCAGCGTTTTTCTGAGTCTCGTTGAGACATTTTTGACTCTGTGAATCTGCTCAGAGGCAATATTTTGCTTCAAAAGTGCGTCATATGTCAGAATCTAGCACCAAATACATCATATTTTGTGTTTTTAGAGTGCTATTTGCAGTTTCTCAAACTTTGGAATAAGTCGAAATCACGCTTTTCCCGCGCAGATTTTCACAATCGAAAAGTTCATATTCCTATTCAGGACCTCATAATATGTATGAATCTATCGACAAAAACATCATATTTTGTGTTTTCAGAGCGCTATCTATAGTTATATGAAGTTTGAAATAAGTCAAAATTACCACATTCTGAGCAGTTTCAAAGTATCGCAAATCACATAAATGTATCCAATACAACATAATACGCATGAATCCGTCCTCAAATGCACAAAATTAAGCGTTCCCAGCGAGTTATCAGCGTTTTTTCTGAGTCTCGTTGAGGAATTTTTGACTCTGTAAATCTGCTCAGAAGGAAGATTTTGCTCCAAAAGTGCGTTATATGGCAGAATCTAGGATCAAATACATCATATTCCGTGTTTTTAGAGTGCTATTTGCAGTTTAACACACTCTGGAGTAAGTCGAAATCACGCTTTTCCGCGCAGATATTCACAATCAAAAAGTTCATATTCCTATTCAGGACCTCATAATATGTATGAATCTATCGACAAAAACATCATATTCCGTGTTTTCAGAGTGCTATCTGCAGTTATATGAAGTTTGGAATAAGTCAAAATTACCACATTCTGAGCAGTTTCAAAGTATCGCAAATCACATAAATCTACCCAATACAACATAATACGCATGTATCCGTCCTCAAAATGCACAAAATTTAGCGTTTCCAGCGAGTTATCAGCGTTTTTTCTGAGTCCCGTTGAGAAATTTTTGACTTTGTAAATCTGCTTAGAAGCAAGATTTTGCTTCGAAAGTTTGTTATATGGCAGAATCTAGCACAAAATACATCATATTTTGTGTTTTTAGTGTGCTATTTGCGATTTTTCAAACTTTGGAATAAGTCGAAATCACGCTTTCCCGCGCAGATTTTCACACTCGAAAAGTTCATATTCCTATTCAGGACCTCATAATATGTATGAATCTATCGACAAAAACATCATATTCCGTGTTTTCAGAGCGCTATCTGCAGTTATATGAAGTTTGAAATAAGTCAAAATTACCACATTCTGAGCAGTTTCAAAGTATCGCAATTCACATAAATCTATCCAATGCAACATAATATGCATGAATCCGTCCTCAAATGCACGAAAATTTAGCGTTTCCAGCGAGTTATCAGGGTTTTTCTGAATCTCGTTGGGAAATTTTTGACTCTGTAAATCTTCTCAGAAGCAAGATTTTGCTTTAAATGTGCGTTATATGGCAGAATCTTACACAAAATACATCATATTCCGTGTTTTCAGAGTACTATTTGCAGTTTTACAAACTTTGGAGTAAGTCGAAATCACGCTTTTGCGCGCAGATTCTCACAATCAAAAAGTTCATATTCCTATTCAGGTCCTCATAATATGTACGAATCTGTCGACAAAAACATCATATTTCGTGTTTTCAGAGCGCTATCTGCAGTTATATGAAGTTTGAAATAATTCAAATTTACCACATTTTGAGCAGTTTCAAAGTATCGCAAATCACATAAAATCCATCCAATACAACATAATACGCATGAATCCGTCCTCAAATGCACAGAATTTTGCGTTTCCAGCGAGTTATCAGCGTTTTTTCTGAGTCTCGTTGAGACATTTTTGACTCTGTGAATCTGCTCAGAGGCAATATTTTGCTTCAAAAGTGCGTCATATGTCAGAATCTAGCACCAAATACATCATATTTTGTGTTTTTAGAGTGCTATTTGCAGTTTCTCAAAACTTTGGAATAAGTCGAAATCACGCTTTTCCGCGCAGATTTTCACAATCGAAAAGTTCATATTCCTATTCAGGACCTCATAATATGTATGAATCTATCGACAAAAACATCATATTTTGTGTTTTCAGAGCGCTATCTATAGTTATATGAAGTTTGAAATAAGTCAAAATTACCACATTCTGAGCAGTTTCAAAGTATCGCAAATCACATAAATGTATCCAATACAACATAATACGCATGAATCCGTCCTCAAATGCACAAAATTAAGCGTTCCCAGCGAGTTATCAGCGTTTTTTCTGAGTCTCGTTGAGGAATTTTTGACTCTGTAAATCTGCTCAGAAGGAAGATTTTGCTCCAAAAGTGCGTTATATGGCAGAATCTAGGATCAAATACATCATATTCCGTGTTTTTAGAGTGCTATTTGCAGTTTAACACACTCTGGAGTAAGTCGAAATCACGCTTTTCCGCGCAGATATTCACAATCAAAAAGTTCATATTCCTATTCAGGACCTCATAATATGTATGAATCTATCGACAAAAACATCATATTCCGTGTTTTCAGAGTGCTATCTGCAGTTATATGAAGTTTGGAATAAGTCAAAATTACCACATTCTGAGCAGTTTCAAAGTATCGCAAATCACATAAATCTACCCAATACAACATAATACGCATGAATATGTCCTCAAATGCACAAAATTTTGCGTTTCCAGCAAGTTATCAGCGTTTTTTCTGAGTCTCGCTGAGAAATTTTTTACTCTGTAAAACTGCTCAGAAGCAGGATTTTGCTTCGAAAGTTCGTTATATGGCAGAATCTAGCACCAAATACATCATATTTCGTGTTTTTAGAGTGCTATTTGCAGTTTTACAAACTTTGGAATAAGTCGAAGTCACGCTTTTCTGCGCAGATTTCCACAATCAAAAAGTCCATATTCCTATTCAGGATCTCATAATATGTATATATCTATCGACAAAAACATCATATTTCGTGTTTTCAGAGCGCTTTCTGCAGTTATATGAAGTTTGAAATAATTCAAAATTACCACATTTTGAGCAGTTTCAGAGTATCGCAAATCACATAAATCTATCCAATACAACATAATACGCATGAATCCGTCCTCAAATGCACAATATTTTGCGTTTTCAGCGAATTATCAGCGTTTTTCCTGAGTCTCGTTGAGAAATTTTTGACTCTGTAAATCTACTCAGAGGCAATATTTTGCTTTAAAAGTGCGTTATATGGCAGAATCTAGCACCAAATACATCATATTTTGTGTTTCTAGAGTGCTATTTGCAGTTTCTCAAACTTTGGAATAAGTCGAAATCACGCTTCTCCGCGCAGATTTCCACAATCAAAAAGTTCATATTCCTATTCAGGACCTCATAATATGTATATATCTATCGACAAAAACATCATATTTCGTGTTTTCAGAGCGCTATCTGCAGTTATATGAAGTTTGAAATAATTCAAATTTACCACATTTTGAGCAGTTTCAAAGTATCGCAAATCACATAAATCTATCCAATACAACATAATACGCATGAAACCGTCCTCAAATGCACAGAATTTTGCGTTTCCAGCGAGTTATCAGCGTTTTTCTGAGTCTCGTTGAGACATTTTTGACTCTGTGAATCTGCTCAGAGGCAATATTTTGCTTCAAAAGTGCGTCATATGTCAGAATCTAGCACCAAATACATCATATTTTGTGTTTTTAGAGTGCTATTTGCAGTTTCTCAAACTTTGGAATAAGTCGAAATCACGCTTTCCCGCGCAGATTTTCACAATCGAAAGTTCATATTCCTATTCAGGACCTCATAATATGTATGAATCTATCGACAAAAAACATCATATTTTGTGTTTTCAGAGCGCTATCTATAGTTATATGAAGTTTGAAATAAGTCAAAATTACCACATTCTGAGCAGTTTCAAAGTATCGCAAATCACATAAATGTATCCAATACAACATAATACGCATGAATCCGTCCTCAAATGCACAAAATTAAGCGTTCCCAGCGAGTTATCAGCGTTTTTTTCTGAGTCTCGTTGAGGAATTTTTGACTCTGTAAATCTGCTCAGAAGGAAGATTTTGCTCCAAAAGTGCGTTATATGGCAGAATCTAGGATCAAATACATCATATTCCGTGTTTTTAGAGTGCTATTTGCAGTTTAACACACTCTGGAGTAAGTCGAAATCACGCTTTTCCGCGCAGATATTCACAATCAAAAAGTTCATATTCCTATTCAGGACCTCATAATATGTATGAATCTATCGACAAAAACATCATATTCCGTGTTTTCAGAGTGCTATCTGCAGTTATATGAAGTTTGGAATAAGTCAAAATTACCACATTCTGAGCAGTTTCAAAGTATCGCAAATCACATAAATCTACCCAATACAACATAATACGCATGTATCCGTCCTCAAATGCACAAAATTTAGCGTTTCCAGCGAGTTATCAGCGTTTTTTCTGAGTCCCGTTGAGAAATTTTTGACTTTGTAAATCTGCTTAGAAGCAAGATTTTGCTTCGAAAGTTTGTTATATGGCAGAATCTAGCACAAAATACATCATATTTTGTGTTTTTAGTGTGCTATTTGCGATTTTTCAAACTTTGGAATAAGTCGAAATCACGCTTTCCCGCGCAGATTTTCACACTCGAAAAGTTCATATTCCTATTCAGGACCTCATAATATGTATGAATCTATCGACAAAAACATCATATTCCGTGTTTTCAGAGCGCTATCTGCAGTTATATGAAGTTTGAAATAAGTCAAAATTACCACATTCTGAGCAGTTTCAAAGTATCGCAATTCACATAAATCTATCCAATGCAACATAATATGCATGAATCCGTCCTCAAATGCACGAAATTTAGCGTTTCCCAGCGAGTTATCAGGGTTTTTTCTGAATCTCGTTGGGAAATTTTTGACTCTGTAAATCTTCTCAGAAGCAAGATTTTGCTTTAAATGTGCGTTATATGGCAGAATCTTACACAAAATACATCATATTCCGTGTTTTCAGAGTACTATTTGCAGTTTTTACAAACTTTGGAGTAAGTCGAAATCACGCTTTTGCGCGCAGATTCTCACAATCAAAAAGTTCATATTCCTATTCAGGTCCTCATAATATGTACGAATCTGTCGACAAAAACATCATATTTCGTGTTTTCAGAGCGCTATCTGCAGTTATATGAAGTTTGAAATAATTCAAATTTACCACATTTTGAGCAGTTTCAAAGTATCGCAAATCACATAAATCCATCCAATACAACATAATACGCATGAATCCGTCCTCAAATGCACAGAATTTTGCGTTTCCAGCGAGTTATCAGCGTTTTTTCTGAGTCTCGTTGAGACATTTTTGACTCTGTGAATCTGCTCAGAGGCAATATTTTGCTTCAAAAGTGCGTCATATGTCAGAATCTAGCACCAAATACATCATATTTTGTGTTTTTAGAGTGCTATTTGCAGTTTCTCAAACTTTGGAATAAGTCGAAATCACGCTTTTCCGCGCAGATTTTCACAATCGAAAAGTTCATATTCCTATTCAGGACCTCATAATATGTATGAATCTATCGACAAAAACATCATATTTTGTGTTTTCAGAGCGCTATCTATAGTTATATGAAGTTTGAAATAAGTCAAAATTACCACATTCTGAGCAGTTTCAAAGTATCGCAAATCACATAAATGTATCCAATACAACATAATACGCATGAATCCGTCCTCAAATGCACAAAATTAAGCGTTCCCAGCGAGTTATCAGCGTTTTTTCTGAGTCTCGTTGAGGAATTTTTGACTCTGTAAATCTGCTCAGAAGGAAGATTTTGCTCCAAAAGTGCGTTATATGGCAGAATCTAGGATCAAATACATCATATTCCGTGTTTTTAGAGTGCTATTTGCAGTTTAACACACTCTGGAGTAAGTCGAAATCACGCTTTTCCGCGCAGATATTCACAATCAAAAAGTTCATATTCCTATTCAGGACCTCATAATATGTATGAATCTATCGACAAAAACATCATATTCCGTGTTTTCAGAGTGCTATCTGCAGTTATATGAAGTTTGGAATAAGTCAAAATTAACCACATTCTGAGCAGTTTCAAAGTATCGCAAATCACATAAATCTACCCAATACAACATAATACGCATGTATCCGTCCTCAAATGCACAAAATTTAGCGTTTCCAGCGAGTTATCAGCGTTTTTTCTGAGTCCCGTTGAGAAATTTTTGACTTTGTAAATCTGCTTAGAAGCAAGATTTTGCTTCGAAAGTTTGTTATATGGCAGAATCTAGCACAAAATACATCATATTTTGTGTTTTTAGTGTGCTATTTGCGATTTTTCAAACTTTGGAATAAGTCGAAATCACGCTTTCCCGCGCAGATTTTCACACTCGAAAAGTTCATATTCCTATTCAGGACCTCATAATATGTATGAATCTATCGACAAAAACATCATATTCCGTGTTTTCAGAGCGCTATCTGCAGTTATATGAAGTTTGAAATAAGTCAAAATTACCACATTCTGAGCAGTTTTCAAAGTATCGCAATTCACATAAATCTATCCAATGCAACATAATATGCATGAATCCGTCCTCAAATGCACGAAATTTAGCGTTTCCAGCGAGTTATCAGGGTTTTTTCTGAATCTCGTTGGGAAATTTTTGACTCTGTAAATCTTCTCAGAAGCAAGATTTTGCTTTAAATGTGCGTTATATGGCAGAATCTTACACAAAATACATCATATTCCGTGTTTTCAGAGTACTATTTGCAGTTTTACAAACTTTGGAGTAAGTCGAAATCACGCTTTTGCGCGCAGATTCTCACAATCAAAAAGTTCATATTCCTATTCAGGTCCTCATAATATGTACGAATCTGTCGACAAAAACAACATATTCCGTGTTTTCAGAGCGCTATCTGCAGTTATATGAAGTTTGAAATAAGTCAAAATTACCACATTCTGAGCAGTTTCAAAGTATCGCAAATCACATAAATCCATCCAATACAACATAATACGCATGAATCCGTCCTCAAATGCACAAAATTTTGCGTTTCCAGCGAGTTATCAGCGTTTTTTCTAGGTCTCGTTGAGAAATTTTCGACTCTGTAAATCTGCTCAGAAGCAAGATCTTGCTTCAAAAGTGCGTCATATGTCAGAATCTAGCACCAAATACATCATATTTTGTGTTTTTAGAGTGCTATTTGCAGTTTCACAAACTTTGGAGTAAGTCGAAATCACGCTTTTCCGCGAAGATTTTCACAATCAAAAAGTTCACATCCCTATTCAGGACCTCATAATATGTATGAATCTATCGACAAAAACATCATATTTCGTGTTTTCAGAGCGCTATCTGCAGTTATATGGAGTTTGAAATATGTCAAAATTACCACATTCTGAGCAATTTCAAAGTATTGCAAATCACATGAATCTATCTTATACAACATTATACGCATAAATCCGTTTTCAAATGCACAGAATTCTGCGTTTCCACCGAGTTATCAGCGCTTTTTTGAGTCTCGTTGAGGAATTTTTGACTCTGTTAATCTGCTCAGAAGCAGGATTTTGCTTCAGAAGTGCGTCATATGGCAGAATCTAGCACCAAATACATCATATTTCCTGTTTTTAGAGTGCTATTTGCAATTTTACAAACTTTGGAGTAAGTCGAAATCACGCTTTCCCGCGCAGATATTCACAATAAAAAATATCATATTCCTATTCAGGACCTCATATTATGTATGAATCTATCGACAAAACATCATATTCCGTGTTTTAAGAGCGCTATCTGCAGTTGTATGAAGTTTGAAATAAGTCAAAATTACCACAATCTGAGCAGTTCCAAAGTATCGCAAATCACATAAATCTATCCAATACAACATAATACGCATGAAACCGTCCTCAAATGCACAAAATTTTGCGTTTCCAGCGAGTAATCAAGGTTTTTTCTGAGTCTCGTTGAGAAATTTTTGACTCTGTTAATCTGCTCAGAAGCAAGATTTTGCTTCAAAAGTGCGTTTATATGGCAGAATCCAACACCAAATACATCATATTCCGTGTTTTTTGAGTGCTATTCGCAGTTTTACAAACTTTAGAGTAAGTCGAAATCACGCTTTTCCGCGCAGATTTTCAGAATCAAGAAGTTCATTTTCCTATTCAGGTCCTCATAATATGTATGAATCTATCGACTAGAACATCATATTCCGTGTTTACAGAGCGCTATCTGAAGTTATATGAAGTTTGAAATGAGTCAGAATTACTACATTCTGAGCAGTTTCAAAGTATCGCAAATCACATAAATCTATCCAATACAACATAATACGCATGAATCCGTCCTCAAATGCACAAAATTCAGCGTTTCCAGTGAGTTATTAGCGTTTTCTTCTGAGTCTCGTTGAGAAATTTTTGACTCTGTAAATCTGCTCAGAAGTAAGATTCTGCTTCAAAAGTGCGTTATATGGCAGAATCTAGCACCAAATACATCATATTTCGTGTTTTTAGAGTGCTATTTGCAGTTTCACAAACTCTGGAATAAGTCAAAATCACGCTTTTCCGCGCAGATATTCACAATAAAAAAGTTCATATTCCTATTCAGGACCTTAT